>CM039598.1:28483743-28608544 GCA_022457205.1 Saccharum spontaneum | reverse complement strand
TGTTTATGATTATAATTTAGTTAGTATCAATGTTTTTCATGTCACTTGACCACAAATTTATTAACTTAAATGCTAATTAGATTAATATTTATTTAATAGCTTTCCAACCAAAAGCGATCTAAGTTTAACTCCGTTTTGGTTGTGGTACAGCTGTGCTGACTATAAGTTACATGTTAGTAGGAACTTTTAACATGTCTCACATCTCTAAATTTTGTAAGTTAAATATTAATTAGATTAATGATTATGCAAACTGGTTTCCAAATAAAAGCAACATAGGAGAATATGGATCTTTTTATAATTACTTGCCAACTTAAATATTTATTTTTTTAAAATTGTCTAGTTTAAACATGATTCAGATAAAGCCAGTTTAGAATGCAATTTCATTAATATCTACTCAATGCCTTTTTGAATTACAACTTAGGTTTACAATTTTAGTCTTACATAAACAAATGTTAACTTGAACAATAGCAATTTGAATATTTCTTTACTAGTTGTAACTTGGTTAGTACCAAAATTAATGTCTCTTTATTAATTATAATTTGTTTCTATAATTCTAAAACTAGTTTAGATGCACTTGTTTACTTTCTTTTCATAAAAGAAATGTGTTTGCTTATATGTTTATGAATAATATATGGCTAGATTTAACTTGGTATTTTAATAAATCGCGCCAGTCCTTTGTAATTAAGTATGAATGACTTATCTGATAGCAACTTGAATATGTTTTAAATTATGATTTGCTTAGCTCAAGCACGATATATATATCATAAACTCATCTTAGTGTTCACTGGGTATATTGTTTAGCAAGTTAAAGTTTAACTAGTATAAATGATGTGAAACTGTGTATGAATAAATGCGATCTGCTTCAACACGCATCATTACAAATTGAATAGATGTTCTCATATATTCTTTTATTTTGAAAGGTTAAAGTTTACTTTGATTGAATGATACATGCATGTTAATATTTAAAATATGATAATGACTAATCTGATTTTGTAGTTTCTCGTGATTTTATTTAACTAAAATATCCTCTAGTTGATTGTTTTCTTTTATAGTATAGAACTCCCGATAGTCGTTTCTTTTTAATGATAGTTTTGTTATTGGCGTGACCGTAGTAGCTAGATCTCTTTTAGCATGCTGTTTTTAAGTTTTTACTTGATTGGTGTATTGTTCTTAGTCTACCTTATTTGCTTGTATGTGTGCTCGACTCGCTTGGTGCTTGCTATGAGTAGAAGAAACATGGTTCGTTAGCGCTGAAGATGGGAAGCTAAGGACCGACAAGTATAACAGAAGCTGAAGATCAGAGACACAGAGGCTGAAGATTTCTTAGTAGCTAACTTTGGAAGAAAGGCAAGTATAACATGGGACTATTCTTGTTGTCCTATTCACTGAAATTATCATACATATGCATGTGTCCTCCTTGATGACCATAGAGATTATAACTTAGCCATTGATATCTTGTTTCCTTGTCACCTATGGGACTTTGCATTGGGTAGCTTTTGCTAGCACTGAACATAAGCTATGATCTTGTAATATGATTAATCGAATATGCAACGACACTAAAAGATGACTTTTTAATTACTGTTTAAAGAGGGCTAGAGCATGGGGTTATTTTTGGTGCTCTAGTTTTCTCTCCATAAGGACTCATCTGTGGACGAACATCCAGGATTTACAGTACAACTATGAGGGCTATATGCCTCTGGCTTTAGCTCAGTATAAGGACCTTTTCTAGCTTGTTAGAGGTTACCCTTGTGGCGCAAATGGGGAAAAGTAGACTGTGGATCCCTGTGACTGGTTGTATCACACAGACTGACTTCTGAAACCTCGCGGCGCTAACTTGTTAGACGAACCTTTGAAAGGCTTCATAGTGTTTCCCTACCTGCTCACCTTGGAAGTGTTTTGGGAGTCGTGATCCCGGGCATATGGGTAATCACGACTCACAGTGAAAGTGTACACCTCTGTGCAGAGTTTAATAAACTGGTTTACTAGTCATGCTCACGGATACGAGCGGCCTTGGACCTTCACAGAATAGATGAACATTTATTGGTTTAATATGTGTTTTGCTATTATGTAACACCCTAAAATTTTGAAAGAAATAAAAATAGGAGAAATATGATTTTTATATATTTTTGTGAGCATGCAAATTTAGAATGATAATAATTTTTATAAATTTAAAATCAAATATAAGGGTAGAAACATGATTGAGCATTCATGCTGCTGCATTTGAAATTTTGTATTGAGTGGTTTGAATCAAATTCAAAATGGATTTCAAAATCTTTTGGAAAATGGCTTTGAAAAATTGGAAAAGAAAAAGGAAAGGGTTTTTTCTTCTGTTCCTGGTTTTCGGCCCGCTTACCCCGCGTCGGCCTCGGCCTGCCAGCGGCGGCCGTCCTTCCTTCAGCGCACGTGGCCCATCTCCCTTTCTCTCCCTCCCGCGCCCCGCGTCCTCTCTCTGGGCCGAGCCCAGCCAGCGGCCGACGGCCCAGCAACGGTGCACGCTTTCCCTTTCCCCGCTTCCCCGTCGCTGACAGCGTGGACCCCGCATGTCAAGCGCCTTCTTCCTCCCCACGCTGCCGGATTTCTTCCCTTCCTTTCCTGATCCGAGTCGATCTCCCCAATCTCTCCCTTTTCTTCTTTAGCACTGCTCCCGGGCTATAAAAATGGAGCCCTGCACCCCTCCGCAATCCATCTCGCCTTGTTGTAGTTGCTGTAGTGCCCGAGAACTAGGTCACCGTGAGCACGAGCTCCACTGCCCACCATATCAAGCCGCACGTGCTCCTTGCTTCGTTCTTGGCTTCAAATTTGCCGTGGGTAAGTTCGCCTTGGAGTTAGCTAACCGCGGGTGTATTTGCTTCGCTGTTTGGTGCACCGTAGCGCGAGATAGCTTTTCCGGTCATGGCACCGCCGAGGAAGTCACCGTCGTGTTGAAGTCCGGCCAGAGCGCCGCCGGTTGTTCTCTCTCTCCCTTCCCCGATTAGATCTAGGCCGTTTATTTTGAATCCAACGACCGAAAATAGAAGATACCGCTTGGCCTGTACTTTTTGCTAAAGAGTCCCTGTGATTTTGCGTATTGTAACCCACAGTCCAAAACGTAATAACCTGAGTTTGTTTTATTGTTTTGAAAGCGTATTTCGTCTCGGTAATTGAAAAATACGTTTTCTGATATTTACAGTTTTGCCACTAATCTTGTTTTACTCGTAGAATCTCCGTTTTAACTCCGATTTGACCCGTTCAAATTGCGTTAGGTTCATATTTACGAGCTCTACATGATGATAGAACTGTACAGTAGGTTTGAGATAATTTATTTTCGAGATTAATTAAAGTATTTATTTTTCTATAGGAAATCTTCATAAATTCATAACTTCGTCGTTTTAGCTCTGTTTTTCGTGATCTTCGCGTCTGTGTGATCCTAGCGAGTTGTAGATTCGTTTTAAAGACTTTTTATATTGTTTTCTTACTGATGGTTGTTGACAGTCCTTAAGTATCAATTATAACTATCAAATAAATAGAGAAAAGGATCCAAATGAAACCAACACCTAGACTTAGGGTTTTATCTGACAGAATTCCACGAGTTTTGCTGTTTATCTATTTCTGCAGGGGGTTATCAAGAAATACGGAACAAAGGCCCACATGTCGGATTAATGACGGGATATTAACCGAACACGTAATTATCTTACATCTAGAAGAGTCCAGAAGCCACGAGAACGAACGGGAGGCGTAACGGGGCCGGAGACAGGGCGCCCGCCCTAGTCCCCAGGGCGCCCGCCCCCTCCTATGGACCAATTAGGCTCCGCCTCGAGGATTATGCTCCACCGACCTAGAGGATCAAGGAAAACCGTCCGTTCAATGTCGGTTTGATCCGACGGCCCAGATTCATCCGAAAGGGCTATATAAGCAAGGCCCCTGCCCCTGGAGGAGAGGCCCTCGTCTCATACTTAAAACCCTATTTCAGGAGGAGAGCCTCTGATCAAGCCCTAGAGCCACCACATCAACTAGATCTCTAGTTAGCATAGCTACATAGGATTAGAACTAGAAGGAGTCAATCTTCGATTGGTTCCCGGATCTGTCAAGAGGATTCTTGGTAATTCCTCTATTGTTCTTCAATTGTTCATCATTGTTCTTCAATATTATGAATATGACTTTGTTCTATTTCAATATATTGGTTATGACTTTGCTCTACTTGATTATATTTGCAATTATATTGTTCTTAGTTTATCATAGTTATATGCTTGGCTTAGTTAGATTGGAATTATATACATGCCTAGGATCGTATAGGATTTATCCATGTGTACAGTGGGTGAATGATAATTATTATGTAGACGTGGTGTCTATACCGTATTTATCTGCGATTGCACCCTATATGCCGGATTGTGGGGTAGTTCGCGATAGTGACAGCTTCGTTGATTCTTATATAGTCCCCCTCTCGTGTATAGGGCAGGCAGAGCAACACTATTAGGGGTCGGCTGCATTTATAGGAAACGAATAACGGAGGCGGGCACTGCAACTCCGCCTTACTCTATTAATGGGCCCTTAACGGCAGTGGGCACGTTAAGTTGCTTGCCTTTGTTAATCTAATAATGGAGGCAGGCGCGTCCGTTAAGAAGTATTAATGCATGGACGCGGGCATCCATTAAGCAATAACCAAGGCGGGCATTTGGGCGCCGGTCGGGCGCTAGCCTGGCCGC
Organism: Saccharum spontaneum; assembly: GCA_022457205.1. Lineage (NCBI taxonomy): Eukaryota > Viridiplantae > Streptophyta > Magnoliopsida > Poales > Poaceae > Saccharum > Saccharum spontaneum. The sequence goes on along the minus strand of CM039598.1, from coordinate 28,603,862 downwards.
CAATAATGGAGGCGGGCAAAAAAAAAAGTGCCCGCCTCCAATCTAGAAAACCCTCTGTCTCCGAAGTTCATTTCTGTACTAGTGTTAGCTTAGCATATAAATGGTTGTTTCTGTATAAGGAGCATATAAATGATACTGAATCAAGGAAGAAACATCGCAGTTGATAACTTTCTATCAATATACAGTACTACTTTACATATATAGCCCTCCACCGAAGTCGACTACCCGCCTAATTAAATATTTAGACAATCGTGTTAGTCTCGTCTATTTAACCTAGATATTCCTCAGTGGATCGGAGCTTCTTCCAGCAGCAATAAGCCAACAACGATTGGCAAAATTAAATGCCTATAAGGCATGCACGTAGACTGCGATTGGTAGGTTGCATATTCGCCCTTTCATATTATATATAAATGGCGACATTATAAATAACGGTGACATAAGAAAATACCTTGTGAGGTGAGCTCATGGGCAAATACATGGTCTGTTGGTGCACCCCTTGGCTGTCGGAACATAAAAGTTGGGGACAAACGTACCCAGAGCATTTGTATTGGTGACACTAGCAGAGAATCTGTTTCTCTCTTCCCCGTTTCTTCAACTTAAAAAGTCTCATGCGAGACATGATATCAGAATTTATGTTTGGCTAGTGGGGTACGTACAAAACTACGACAAACTAGGCATGAATGCCAATGATCATCAGCAATTTACAATTTAAGGCCGCCGTGCGATAGCATTGGCTTCATACATGGTGGATCGTGATGACGATATGGTGACGTTGGATGACTCGAACATGTCAACTAATTATACTCCAACTCGGACGACACCCGGAGGAGCTCGTCCAAATAATCGGTGCCGAGGTCCTCCAGCTCCACGACGCCGTAACGCAACTGGCTCTGGCCGCGCGACGTCACCTGCTGCTCCGGCGGCGCCGCCATGGTCGTGCAGGACGGCGACACGCCGGACAACCCAGAGCATTGGCGCGCCACGGGCTGCTGCCGCCGTTGCGTCTTGAGATTCCTGTCGTCGCAGGTCACGCCGGAGGCGGAGGGCTTGCGCCTGCGCGTGCGCTTGGAGTGCCGGCGCTTGAGCGCGAGGACAGGGGAGCCTCCGGCGCCCGTGCCGGCGAGCGCGAGCGCGCGCAGCGACTCCGTCACGCGCTCCACGGGGAAGTTGAGGACGGCGGCGGCGCCGCGCGCGGCGAAGGCGGCCTGGTCGTAGGCCAGCGCGGCGGCCTCGGGGGTGTCGAAGGTGCCGAGCCACACGCGGACGCCCTTGCGCGTGGAGTCGCGGATCTCGGCCGCGAACTTGCCCCACGGCCGCTTGCGCACCCCGATGAAGGCCGCCGTCGTCGTCTCCCGTTTCTCGTTCTCGCCTCCCGCCGAGGCGACGGCGCCGTGGTTCGCCGCGTGCGGCGGCCACTGCCGCCGGTGCTGCACCTGCACCCGCGTGCTCGGCGACGACGACGCCGTTGTCATCGTCGCCTCGGAGGAGGACGAGGGCGAGGAAGCGGAGAGCCAGTCGGAGCAGCAGTCGTCGTCGTCCATGCCGAGGAGAATGGCGTCGAGCTGCTGTAGTAGCATGTCGTCGCCGTGGGCCGTGTCGTCGTGGAAGAGCCACGCGGTGGCTGGTGCTGCGGCGGCAGGGTCGCAGGTGGAGGCAGAGGAGGTGGGAGTGGGATTGCTTTGTTCCATTTCAGCAGACTGTAATGATGAGCAGTGCCGGAGGTAGAAGAAGGATTTATAGCCTCCTGCATCCTGGTCGGTCTTGTGGAGTGGAGTCTGGAATTGATGAGCTGATGATGGATGTCCGGATTGACTTGTCGTCGGCTGTAGTGGATTTCCTGCGTGGGACCCGCCACAATCTTTGTTTGCACCACATGTCAGCACAACGGCAGCGCTCGCGTGATGGTAAAAGACAGTAAGGCTGACGTAGGGCGGCTGGATACGACAAGCCGCCTAGCGTCACCCTGCGCTGCTGCCATGCTTTCGCTTCCCTCTACAGTACTCCCTCGTCCTAATAAATGTGCAATTCTCACGTACCGAGAAGTTAGCCATCGTAAATTTTGATTAAAATTATATAAAAGAATACTAACTCTTATGAGACAAAATAAGTACCGTTAGATTGGTTATGAGATATATTTTTATAATAAATTTATTTCGAGACATAAATGTTAATACTTTTTGCTATAAATTTGATCAAAATTAACACAATTTGAACGGCACGTTTCCTATAATTACACAATCAACCGGACGGAGGAGTAGGACTGTCCGCTGTCCGGCCATAATAAAATATCTAAAAGGAGACAATCCTCTGCATTAATGAAATTTTAGTCTCCCTTTCATCTTTCCTCTGCTGCCTCAGTGACTGATTAGTGATTGGTCGACTCTCTCCTCGGCCGTTTGTCGTCACCATCACCAAAAGACTTTTAGGCCTCGGGTGTGCTCACTTCTCATGCAAATCTAAAATATTTCCTCTTTCACTTATCACATCAAATATTTGGACGCATGCATGGAGTATTAAATGTAGGTAAAAAAATAACTAATTACACAGTTTGTCTGTAAATGTCGAGATGAATCTTTTGAGCCTAGTTACTTCATGGTTGGATAATATTTGTCAAATAACAACGAAAAGTGCTATAGGAACTTTTCACATACTTTTCACCAACTAAACACACCCTTTGTTTAGTTCCCAATTTCTACCCCAAATTTCACTATGCAAAAAGAAGATTTTCATCACATCAAAATACCGGCACATGTATGAAGTACTAAATGTAGATGAAATTAAAAACTAATTGCACAGTTTTATTGTACTTTGCGAGACGAATATTTTGAGCCTAATTAGTCAAAGTTTGGATAATTTTTACCAAATACAAACGAATTACTACAGTACGCATTTAATATGCACTGTAGCAATTCGGGAGCCCGGAATCGGGATGTAAACATGGCCTTAGGCGACACTACTTGAACTACAGTAACCTGCAGGCAGTTAATAATTTAATAGTATGCTATTAACATTATGACATTTGATTGGTCAATGATTTTCGTTCAACACATGTGACATACGTGGGGGTGTTTAGTTGGAAGACGAAAAGTTTTTGGGTGTCATATCGGATGTTTTATAGGATGTCAGAAAGGGTTTTCAGATACTAATTAAAAAACTAATTATATAACTCACTTAAAAACCGCGAGACGAATTTATTAAGCCTAATTAAGCCGTTATTAGCACATGTGTGTTACTGTAGCACTTAAGACTAATCATGACTTAATTAGGTTTAAAAGATTCGTCTTATGGTTTTTCAACTAAACTGTGCAATTAGTTTTTTTGTCTACATTTAGTACTCTATGCATATGTCCAAACATTCGATGTGATGGGGTGAAAAAATTTTAGGTGAGAATTAAACAACCCCAGAGAAAAAAAAGACGTCGGCTCCCACGATCGAAGCACAGCATAAGTGCAGTGGTTTTGCAACAGGGTCATGTCTCGAGAGTAGTTGTCGGTTACGGAGGTAGGAGCAGAGAATCAGCAGTCATCTTTAATTTCCAGGGGATACTACAATTACAATATTAAGTTTCAAAAAAATTACAATATTAAGCAAGTTTAATTTTAAAATAAAAATAGGAAATGGAAATTCTAGTTTGGCATGATTTATTTGGGAGGCCTTCAGTCAGAGTGGGCCGTAGTGTGTTCGTGGGATAGCTAGGTTGGCAAGGAGAGAATAAGGGGTAGAAAAAAAAGAGAAGAACAAAACCAACACAGAAAATTCAGCTAAGATCCGGTTTGGATTTAACTTCAAAAAAGATTCGGTTTAGATTTTTATAAAAAGAATTTCAATATTTGTTTTAATGAGGTGTTAAAATAAATTTGAATCCCATTTAAATTTCAGCCAAAAAAAACATACTGCTGCCCGCGGAACGTGAATGCGAGATTTTTTTTCTTTTAAAATAAAAAAAGTGATCAACAACAAAGTTCTAGACCTCAATTAATTCTACAATTTTTTTTGTAAAATTTTTCTTCATCTAACATTATATGAAAAAAGTTATGATTAATTTTTCATGCGTACAAGTGGGTTTTTAGGCTGTCTCAATACCTCGTGTACGTAATCACCTCTTTACCTCGTGTACAAGTGGGTTTTCATGGCGGTGCTTCAGTTCTTATCTAAATACTTGACGAATTTTTTTTAAATAATATTATATATGATTTTTTAGTAATGCAAACTAGTATAGTCGACCAATATATGATTCTCGAACATGCTCATAATTCTTCATCCGAAAGAAAAAGAATCAGGGAGACCGGTGTCTTCGGGCCACTCAGATGGGCCGCATTGTACAGTTGAAAACACGATGCAAGTGCGGCCATCGATCGAAAGCCCCGGCGCTCTCGGTTACGACGCAATCGCAAAAAGATGCAGATCTTCGTGAAGACGCTGACAGGGAAGACGATCACGCTGGAGGTCGAGAGCAGCGACACAGTCGACAATGTCAAGGCCAAGATACAGGATAAGGAAGGTACGCATACGCATCATATAGGCCATGGATATTTTTAATTAAAGCAGCAGCGAGGATTCATCAGACCATAGCATGAACTAATAATAATTTAATTAAACAGATCCGTGGTCCGATAAATGCTCGCTGCTGCTTTAAATAATCTTTCTGCGTTGTCCTAAATGGGATTTCTTTTTTCAGGTATCCTTCCGGACCAGCAGCGTCTCAAGCAGCTGGACGACGGGCGCACCCTGGCTGACTACAACATCCAGAAAGAGTCCACGCTGCACCTAGTCCTGCGCCTGCGCGGCGGCGGTTACGGTGGCTGCTACCCCTACAGCATCGCGCCAAATCTCCTCAAGCTCGCGCTGCAGCACCGTTTGGATGCCAAAATTTTTGGCAAAACGCTACTGTAGCGTTTTCGTTGTTATTTGGCAAATATTATCCAATCATAGTCTAATTAGGCTTAAAAGATTCGTCTCGTCTATTTCGTCTAAACTGTGTAATTAGTTTTATTTTTTATCTATATTTAATGCTTTATGTATGCGTCCAAAGATTCGATGTGACGGGAAATCTTGAAAAATTTGGCATTTTGGGGTGCAACTAAACAGACCCTAAGCAAAACGATATGAGTTGGAAATCATATCTTAATGCCAGTGCGTTCATAACTTTTGTGTCTTTTATTAATAAAATAACGGAACTTTTGTGTAATTTACTTGTACCATGAACTGCAATGTTTTATGTTTGGCAAAGGCAATCAGCAATTAGTTATAGCCTTTCGCAAAAAATAAAAAATAAAAAATAAATCTCTAGCACGCACGCTAGCTACCATGACATTACTCTTATGTCTCTTTCATGCCAAGAAGGCTAGAACTAAGGTAACGATTCAATGGTTATATATAGCTGTAGATAGTGCAGAGCTATTTAAATTTTGCTCATATTTAATTTAGCTGTTTTAGCCCACCATAGATATGTATTAGCCAGGTGAGAACCCCGCCCGGCAAAAAAACAATCCACAGAAAAATGTTAATTAGACTGCTTGCAACGCAGGTACGAGTCAACATTGTGAAATTCCATGAACATTTTCTTTATGCAGGTGCTATGCACGGCTTCCCAAGAGGGCTACAAACTGCAGAAAGAAGTGTGGCCACAGCAATCAGGTGAGCCTTGGTTAACCTGTAATCACTCCCTGTTAGAGTTGTACATATACATGGCTATATCGGAAGATGTCTCAACGTTCTTGCTTTTAGATACCAGAGCGTTATCAGTATTCACTATTTTTTTATGATTGAGTTATTATCAACACTTGAAACCACAGTTTAATTTTGAGTGAAGTTGTTATACCTGTGGTGGTCCTGCTTAAGATTAGTAATGATTCTAATTTGTTAGATGTGTCAGATAAATTTGACCAATAATGCCCAAGCATGTTCCCGGTGTTCTAATAACAATCTTCATATGAATGCTGTCTGTGCAATTCAGATTCAGATTCACTACTTATTCTATTACTGTTGTGTAATGAATTTGTATTTACCGATTGAACTGATGTTACCTTTTCTTTGCCCTTGATTTCCACTCAGCTGAGACCGAAGAGAAAGCTCAACTCCCGATGATAGCAACAGCCAACACGTTGGCATAGTTTGGTTGTTACAGAATTTCAACTTATTACATAAATGCTTGTAGAGCTTAACCTTCTGTTACTTCACTATATGAAAGACTCGATCTTTTTTTTTTGTTCTCCCACAGAATTCCTAGTTATATTATATATGCATTTGTGTCTTCTCCATTTACATGTCGTGACTGCTGTTTCGTATGCCATGGTTTACATGGGTTTTATGTGGCACATTTTGTTATGTCATAGGTAGATATGCGATTGTTGTGGTAGGATAGGGTTAAATTTCTTATATTTATAAAATTGCTGTTACGGTAGGACAGGATTAGATTTCATTTTATCTTTAGAGCAAGTACATTAATGTTGTCTCGTAGATGGTCTCATGTAGTGCCACGTATTTTTAAGACGATTTAATAAACAACATGTACAATAGATGTATAAGACTGTGCGCATGTAGCAATCCTTTAGAATTGCTTAGATCAAAACTCGTCAATAGCTCACACTGATTTATGTTTGTGATCCCTAGTAATGAACCTACAGCCACCTTAAAAATAGGACTCATCGTAGTAGATTTAACTATCTGATTCCATAGAGGTATCTGTGCCCTTAACAAATACACCACATATTATAGTTTACATTAATAGACAATCACTATTGGATCATCACTCTCTAAAATTTAAAACCAACAGTGCTAGAAGTATTGTTGCTCGATCATAAGTAATAAAGGAATTATTGTCAGGTTCCTCGATCAAAGAGTAGAGATAGTTTATTGTCACTGCTAGTTGGAGTTCAAAACTGATAGCGTACCATAGGCAGGTTTTAACCCAAACTGGTAGTAATGTTGCCTCTAGATCCAAAAAAAATGTAATATAGTAAACACGGACCTTAAGTCTGGCCCTCCAAACCGGTTAAGTCTGACTGCTCCCAATTCTAGTGCCCTCTTACCCCTCTCTCTCTCACTCTTCCCTTCTGCCCACCCCCATCTCTCTCCGGAAGATCTCTTATGGAACGCCCGGTGGTGGCTGCCCTTCACAATCGAGGTGACCTCCACCTAGAGATGAAAACGGATCGGATACGGGATATCGTATTTGTTTTCATATTTATGTCCGGATTCGGATTCGAATACGGATAGTATCAAAAATACCGGATATGATACGATTGGATATCGACATCATAAATATGTGATTTAAATATTCGGATACGAATACAGTATCGGATGTTAAATATCCGGACTCGGATACGGACGGATTAAAACCCCTCTAAACAAATTCGGTCTCGAATACGGTCGGAAAATATCCGTACCGTTTTCATCCCAACCTCCACCCAAGCATTTGGGGCAGGAGGAGCGGCCTCCATGGTGACCCTTGGGGTGAGGCATGCGGCCTTTGACATGAGATGTGTAGCACAGGGGTGAGGCATGTGCAGCATTTGACATGAGACATGTAGCGCAGGTGCAGCAGCCCTAGGCACAAGGGGCGGATGCTAGCATGGGGCGTGTGGCCCTCGTCACGACACACGGGTGTGACAGCCCTCAACATGAGATGCATGGATGCCAATGCGAGGCATGGGCATGGCCCCTAGCCTCTGGCATGGGTTTGGTGGTCTCTAATGCGAGGGACAGCCTCCGAAACGAGGCTAAGGCGTGGCACCGGTGGCCCCAGCTACAGCGCAGTGGTTTTGGGTGTTTTCTATGAATATTGTACTAAATATTTTTTCTCTAAATGACTTTAATAAAATATAGTTTAAATACTACAACTTGGTTATAATGTTTTTCTTCATCCTACTCCATTTGATAAAGTTTGAACTTTTTGTGCTGCACATATTTGATTGTGCAGGTCATAATACCAACCGTGGCTAAAAATTGATTTCAGTTGTGGTTAGTGTTACCAACTGCCTCGTAGAAACGTGCTTCGAATCTAAAAGTACCAATTTTAGAGAAAGTTCCTAACACCACCCACTCCTAAAACTAGAGAACACTTTTAGGGGCGGCCCTTAGAAATAAATTTCCACACACAACCTATTTATGAAACCATTTCTAGGGATAGTTTTTGATCAAGCATTTATTTGGGAAAGAATCATTGGTTTCTATAGCAGTATATTTATCAACCTCTAGTATATTGTCCGTGCTAACGCTACGGCGGTGTCTAGAAAAAATAAATAACCTCTTCAGGTTCCGTACGACTGGTAAAACATCTCTACCCTTTGCATTTCAAGACTAACCACTAAGCCCTCAATGCCATAATCTTCTAATAAAACCATAAAAATGTGCATGTTTGTATGAGCAAATAAAAGTGTGCTTCAGAAAAAGGATCAGCATGTAGATGTCAATTAATATCCTGTTTTGGCAAGGAAGCAGACCTCCGAACATTACTGTTTTGCTCTCGTTCTTCTGTGGTTTATGACAAAGATGAATTAAGATGCACAATTAGTTGAACAGAAAGGTTCACTAAAGCACATAGTTCAGGAAATCACAAAGTTGGGACAGAGAAAAAAACAAAAAGAAAATATTTGTCAGTCTCTCGCTCGTCAGCCTCACGGCCTGCATTTTCTTCCTCTCACGGCAGCTTTTCTTCTCGCCTGGGGCTCGCCGGCGGTCAGGAAAGGAGAGGGCGTTTGCTGATCATTGTACAAATCATATATCTTGTCAGGATCAACGATGCCCACTCCAAATTCCTCCGAGCTGTCCATGTCAATATCCCTCATATTCGCGACATTACCCGGCGATTGGACTGGATAAACAAGCTTTGCATTATACTTCTTCATCGCATCAGATGTTGCTAAGATGCCTCCCCAATATCCATGTAAAGCATGCATCCCAAGTGCACCACCCAAACCAGCCCAAATTTGAAGGAATTTGATATTTTGTGATGAATTTAAAGAAGACATGAGAAAAAGAGAAGAAATGAAAAGCTTCCCAAGAAGCAACGACATTACCAAGTCAGGTGAAATGAGCATAGGTTTACCTCCTTGTCCTCTATAAGACTGAAAGTTCCTTTGCTCTTGGACACAATCCTAAATGAAGAAGTTGAAAATTCAGTTAAGCCAACTGTCTACGTATAACCAAAAAAAAACCATGTCTTCCATAAAAAAATGTCCATGTGGTATTTTAAGACTTCTTCGGTTCTTCCTCGATCGTGCCTAAGCAAGTAGGAGTACAAGTATAAGAGCAGGGTTATTTTAGGAATTAAGAGAATGGCATTACTTGATGGTTCCTTCAGAAGCTTGAATGGGTTGTCCCCTGAGTTGATGAACACTGCATCAACTGCTTCCATCGTCTGGACATCAGGATTACCTATCAACAATCCAGCATTTCCTCTCTCAGAAATTCCAATCAAAATCCCTACATAAAAATTCAAAATGGAGCAGATGGCAGCAGACAAAGCTCACTGCTCTCGAAGCAGAACTGGAGCTCGTCCTCGGGGCTCCCCTGGAGCTGGCTCGGAAACCGCCGTCAAGAACAGCCAGCATCAGCGCGCACAGTGAGCCACGCTCGGTCGCAGCTGCAGAACCCGCCTCGCTCGTGTACTCCAGAAGAAGTATCTGCATCTCCGCCGGCACAGCTGCCGCACGCGGCACCCGTGGCCGGGATCATCCACCAGAACTTAAACCTAAGTGACAGCCACCTCCACCCCAGGGTTTTTTTATCGGCCGAAAGTCACCGATATTTTCAAAATTTCCTTTCTATCCCCGAGGTCTGGTAAAATTTGATATCAGCCAAATTTTTCCCTTCTTTCCTGTTTCTACACAAACAATCCAAAATCGGCCACGCGACGGTCCGACACTTATAATGATTTATTCTTATTTCGATTTGTGAACAAGTGATGTTTAATATCTTAGGAATAGTTTCAAGTTAAATTCTACAAATTTTTTGAAAAAAATTAAATTTTTTTGAATTTGATCCGATATTTCCGATATATCTTGCTTATCCTCTTTATCCCTGATGTCCGATAAATTTTAATTTTCGATAATGAAAACCTTGCCTCCACCCACTGCGCAGCCACCGATCCAAGAACAAAACCATCGGTCACAATCGAATCGATGGCACAGCCGCACAGGCCCACTGGCAGCGACGGCACCCCCGCCCGGCTTCGCACCCCGTTTGCTGTAACCTCCCGATGCCCAGAGGCGCCGTGCCCCACCGCCGCGAAGCCCCGAGGCGTCCTGTCTCCTCTATATGTTTCGCGAAGTGGCCTCCTTCCCCAGTTCCCTCCTGTGGCGTCGATGGATTACTGTGCGGGCTTTTGCGTGGGAAATGGGAGAGAGGAGGATGATACAGATGAAAAAAACAGTATCAGGGACGACCGACCGGGGTTTGGGCGCGGACTCGAGAGATGGAAGGGATGAGGAGTAGTGTGTGTGGGGGGTGGGGTGGGGTGGGGGGTGGGTGCAGGGTGGTCTGACTGCAGGTACCCAACCAGGGGTGGAGGGGGGGGGATGGGGTGTGGGTGTGGGGTGGTCTGACTGCAGGTACCCAGCCACACCAATAGGGACGGTCCAGGCCACAAAATGTAGGCTTGCGGCTTGCGGCGCACGCCGCAAGGCATCTCGGCAACATCTGTTAGGATATGCTGAACATATGATTCCATGTAAAGATTATCTCTTACCCGATTGAACTTCGACCTGATCGGCATGTAATTCTACCCCCGGGCTGTACCCCTCAAAACATACGCAATCATATACGAAGCCAATACAAACTGGCAGGACACAAGATTAGGGTATTACATCAAGCTGACGGCCTAAACTTGTATAAATCTTGTGTCTTGTCACTATTTTGCTCATGTTCATGTGCACCTCTCCGATCAATCTACCATCGCGAATAGCCCTCTCGGTGGACTGCCGAGCATCTACCGCGAAGTCTCAGACGTACCCCAGTCGCTTAATAGCTTGCGTTAGAATGGGCTGCAAGCCACATGTAGCATGGGTAAAATCATAGAGCAAAATTTACAAGTGGACAAACAAAAAATATCAGAAAACGCTTGTATAATAATAAGAATAAATAAACAATACTCTCATATCATACACGACGTATCACATACATTTGGTTGAATGTTGCATGCCTCTTGCTTACTCGCGGCATATCTAGACTATGCTGACATAAAGCTTCTATCTTTAACGACGAGAAATCAGGCATACGGTAGCCAATTCGCTCAATTGCTTGCAAAGAAAACAGCACGACATCGATCTGGGCGCCTATCTTGGTCGGCGACTATCGTCCAGTCTACACGATGTCCTGGCGCACCTTATTATTGTGCCTGGTGGGGATGTCGAAGGCAAGACTACACGTCCATAACTCACCTTCTTCATCATTCATGACCACACTTGTCGTCTCGAAGATGTCCCACACCCCGAACAGCTATAGTGCTGATTCCAGCCACTTGACTGGTTTTATAGTCTGCGACATATGCAACAATCATGTTATGAATGAATGTATATATATGAAAATTATATTAACATGCAAAACTTAAAATATTCTATATTATTAATGGGTCTGGGTGACGCGGAATGACACTATCTGGCGATGACGCGAATGAACTGGTTTCTATGGCTGGGGACGTCCGCCGCCTTTCATGGTAACTAAAAAACTGAAAAACAACTCAGTAAATTTGGAACCCTCATATAAATATATCATGCAACAAACATATAAAAAATAAATCATCAAGATATATATATATATATATATATATATATATATATATATATATATATATATATATATATATATATATATATATATATGGCCAAGTAAACTTAAATATTTTGCATATAATTTTTTTAATGATTATTAACTCTCATTAAGAAATAATGTTGCCAATGAAGATCTAGAAAAGTATAAATGTTTATTAAGGTTATGTAGAAATGATGTATAAATAAAAATAAAATCCACCATTATTATTCCTAATCTTAAAAGCCATATATTTCTATGCTTATTACTAAACCATGAAATAATCTACCTATTAGCAATGAAAGATTAGAAGATAAAGTTGCTAACCTTTAGAAGATTGAAGAGATGAAGCCGGTGGTCGAGAGTAAGAACTTGCTCTCCCAAGCAAGAACATGGATGAACACACACGCACAGGTAAAGACCAAAGATTTGACTTGTGTCTCAGGCTGGGGCAGTGGAAGCGAGTATATGTAGGTAGGGACCTTTAGTCCCGGTTGATAGAGCGTACCGCCTCTAGTTCTGGTTAGAGCCAAAACCCAAGATAAAAGACCAGCGGGACCTTTGGTCCTAGTTGATGGTTTCAACCGGGATTGAAAGACGACTAAAGGTCCCTGCTGCACAAATCTGCTACACTATCCGCTGGGCAGGGGATTCTAGTCCCGGTTTCAACCGGAACTAAATTTTCTATTACTCCCGGACCAAATTCCGACTAGGACTAAAGCCCAAAACCAAAAGCCTGTTCTGTACCCGTGGCAATATGTGAGGCTACAGTGCTACACCATGTTTTGGGAGTTATTCTCTCTCATTCAGGGAGAAACCTCAGAGCAGCGACAGGCGGCACCAACGACTGAAGATGCTGCGGCCGCCAAACAAAAACACTCAATTGCTAGGCCTGACTAGATGACGAGCATGACCAGGTCTAGCGCGCTGAAGGTCTCCAAGACAGGGGTGTCTGGTCCAGATTAAGAACAAGATAAATTAGGGATAGTTTCGAGTACTCCCTTTCTTCTAAATCGTAAGATATTTTGTTTTTACTAGACACATATATTGTATTTGGAAGGGTGTAGAAAAGCCAAAATTGGAAGGGTGTAGAAAACAGGAACAGGTTCGTGAAAAAGTTGTTGAGAGAATATATTATTTAATCCATTATTATATTCCTCTTTCGGGGCAAAATCCTATTGACTAAATTAACTATTTCCTAAAAGCCGTGCTACCGAAAGACTTTTATCCACGTTACCTTTTGTGAAACGCGTGGATGCCTTTAATAAACTAGAAGATATTCCGGGTGTTGCTGTGGTGATTGCGAAAAATTAAAAAATAAAATTAAGTACAGATGATATGGGTAGTTTGTATTAAAAGGTTGAAAGTTAGTGGCATCATGTATGTCTATTAGTGAAAGATGATGTGGATAGTTAGTGGAATGTGATATGGTTGGATGTCTTACATGTTGAGATAAAACTTAAGATGACGTTGATAGCTTGCATTAAGAGGTTAGAAGTTAGGGATATGACATAGCTATTAGTGGAAAATGACGTGAATGTCTTACATGGTGAGATAGATATTAAGATGTCTCCAAGAGATTAGCCAAATTATTTTTTAAAGGTAAATTTGGTTATTATTGAAGGAAAAATGTCTCTAACAAACTCTGTAAATGACTCTCCGAATTTAGTAGCTCTCCATCCCACATCATTCGCTCTCTATTTTTGGATAGCCTATCTCACTATCCATCCAACCTTTTAACTTTACGAAGTCTGTTGGAGTACTCTAGTATTTGTTTATCAAATCTATCTTAGAGAGTAGCTAAATCAATAAATTTGGCTAGTCTTTTTGGCTAATCTCTTGGAGATGCTCTCAGATATAGATACATTATACATAGCACACTTACGATAATTCATGACAAACAAATATGTACTCCCATTGTTCCAAATTAAAAGTCACTTTAATTTTTTGGTATATCCATTTTGCTACAGATTTAGATATAATAATATATCTAAATACATAGCAAAATAGATGAACAAAAAAGTTAAAGCGACTTGTAATTTGCAACGGAGGGAGTACGAGCTAGCAGTACATAGAAGGAGCTAGAGAGTAATCACTGCAGAATCCCCCGACCATAGTAAAAAATTTCATACCTAATAAATATATAGGTGTGCGACGGTATATTCGGGATCCAAGTTGCTAGTCGCTTGCGCTGTGCTTGCACCAGCTGAATTTAACGTGCTTCCCTGCACCCACCGCATATATGTGACTCGGATATCCCGTCTTCTGCGAGGAAATTACTATCCATTAGTTTTGTTTTATTAGATTGTCCGATCGTTTAATTTGCTACAAAACGTATTAGACATTGTCCAAGGGATCTATATTAGCCCTATGAAACCATGGCAGGCATACAAAGCATTCTAGTCTACCTCGGCGCCGCCACGAGTCAAGCTCTTCTACTGGCTTGTTATGCATGGAAAGTGCTGGACGACACACGGGAGATGGCGCCATGGACTTCAGGACAGCAGCTCGTGCATTATCTGTGAACAAGCGGCGAAACAATGGAGCACATCATCCTCGGCTCCGTCTTCAGCAGGGAAGTGTGGTCATCTTGCCTCAGAAGCTTTCGCTTGCATGATTTGGTGATCGTTCAGGAGAGTGTCATCATGGAGTGGTGGATATTCTCCAGGAAGCAGCTGCCTAAGTCGATCCGTCGTGGGTTTGACTCCTTGTTCTTCCTTATGGGATGGGCACTGTGGAAGAATGAAACGCCAGGACTTTCTGCGCAACTTCACAATCACCGTCGCAGCTGGTACGCGATATCCAGGAGGAAATCAACCTGTGGATCGCAGCAGGGTACTGGCAATTGGGGGCGCTAGCTGAGCGGCGTCGGGCGGGTTGAGGGGTGTCTTTGCTCAGTCGCGTTTATTGTTAGCTATGTAATATACAACCACGTGCGAGCTTGTTCTGGGGATATTTTTCGGTAATCTAAGGATTACTGTGGATGTGTAACGCAACTCTTTTTCCTCTGCTTAATGAAATACGTGCCTTGCACGTTCTGAAAAAAAAAAGCATTCTAGTCTCCCAATCGAAGATGAAGACGTACGACGACCATGTGAAAAATGAACCTCGACCAACTGATTCTCCGGCTTCAATGCAAGACGTTGGGACCAATATGTACGAAATGTCCGGGCACCACGTCATGCATGCTCACTGCCACCTGTTCATTCATATCAGCTGGTCCAATTATTCATCAGAAAACAACAGTCCATGACGTTATTACGTGCTAGTTGACGATTGCCGGCCCGTATGTCGTAAGGAGAGGGAAAAAAAGATTCTTAAAACTTTCTAACATATAAGCTCAGAATAAATTTGTACTCATGCGTAACAATGGTATTCGTCTGCACAATTCTTGTTTATATCGCTCCATATCAAGGCAGTCTAGCTAGGAACAATTACTTGGACATGCTAACACATATCAATAGCAGCCCAAGTGTTGCCTAAGCTAAATCTAGAAATATAACTATGGTCTCGTCAAGCTGAGATACTCATATCTTGATGTAACACTTTGAGAATTTAATAAAGCTTCATTTATAAAAAAAATACTGAGATAATCAATACAAACTTGAGTCTGGCGACTACAAAAATCAATTAGCATATCAACAGATACAAATGTGATACAAATGTAACTTGAGCGACAACCTTAATATATGAAGTACATCTATTACACCCAAAAGATGGCTTCATGTGACACAAATAAATCACAGTGGTGGGAAGTTCGATCTCTTCCCATTTTCTATAAAATCATATGACACAAATAAAATGGGTCCACCAAAGTTCATAATTTCATATTCACTGCAACAAATGAAAAATATTCCTTTGAAGTTAACGTTCATTCAGCAAAATAAATATATCTCATATACAATTGGCTATTTTACCCCTTCGGCAAATACAAACTAAATGTGAAAAAATGCCCTGAAACATCCTATCAATTGCCATGAGTAAGGCCGTGTTTAGATCCTATGGTCTAAAATTTAGTTGAATAAGGTTAAGGACTAAAGCTTTAGACTACTTTAATTTACTTGTGTGATCTAAAGTTTTTTTGTGAGGTTACGTAAACTTTAGATAACACTTTAGACTTCCTATCGGGAGTCTCAATAGTTAAAGTGGTTTAAAGTTTAGTAGACCATGGGATTCAACAAAAAGGGCCTAAGTCAAGCGTTATCTGTATGAATTTTTTAGTAGTTTAATCCAAAATAAAGCATCCTTATTTCTATCCATAGAAGCATACCAAGACAAAGAAATTGTCATTGCATCTTAATCAACCTGAAGGTCAAGGCTAACCACAAAGAATCTTCAAGGACATGCAAGGACAGGGTGCATGATTGTTTTCATGCATTCATCTTAATGCAGTTATGCATACAATATATGCTAAGCATGCATGGACGTGAAAGGGAACCACAGAGTATCTTCAAAAACATTTAAGGATAGGGTGGCTTATTTTTTGTCATTCTATTTCTTTTTTAACCAAGTGCCTTAGGAGATATGGAGTCAATGTGGAAGAAACAAGGATCCAAGATTTAGACTACATATATCTTATGAATGAAGCTATCTAGTAAAAAGAAATTAATGGTGATTATTGAGGTCAACAAAGAGAAAAGCCTTCATAGATTCCGAAGCATTGTCAGTTAAACTTTTTCGACTCCCATGACGACAATTTTGACTCATGTTGAAACCAATAGGTTCACTGGCAAAATATAGAGACGTCTTTGACAACAAGATATTAAAAAAAAAGATTATATAGAAGGTTAAAATCTTGCAAAAGTTGTCCTATTCAACTAATCGACCAATTCAAAAAGTTTGAGCTTGAAATATGTTTGTGATGCTTAACTCATATTTCTACCGCCAATATTTAAACAAAATAAACAAATTTGAATACCAAAACTTAGAATTAGGATTTACAACTCACATTTTCCACGAGTTTGGTATATACATGTTTTGCAGGACACAAATATGAAATACACATCAAAATACGTAATCAGGGAAAGCGTAAAGTCTATTCAGGCCAAGGAAGCACAAGACAGCCCATCCAACTCCATTTCTGGGTAGAACACCGGCGTGGAAATGGCCCAAGCCCACTCAGGAACCGACCACGTGAAGGCAGTGGCGAAGCCGGCTAGGCCTTGTGTGGCCGCACCCCTGGTGCGGGTGCAGTGCCCCCAGCTCTGCCCGGCCCTACCTTGCATAGGCGGTTCATTCAATGCGCCAGGAGGTCGGTTGCATGGGTGCTTACCAAAATACTTCACCAAACCGACCATCCTCAAGTTATATAAGAAGACCACCTCCTCATTCCATTCATCATCATACACTTGGAGAAGAAGAGCAAGAGCACCCACTTTTTCCATTAGCTTCTAGCTAGACTAGAGTAGAGAGTGAGTGAGGAAGAGTTAGAGGAATAGCGGAGTAGTGTCTCCCTCTACTTCTCGTACTCGGCAAGCCTTGCACATTGGGAGTAAGAAGTTCATGTTCATCTTTTGATATCGAGTTCTTAAGAAAGTTATCTTTGTTCATTACAAGCTTGCGGGTTCATTGTTCGTCCCCTAGAACAAATTTTCCAAACTGACTGTACAACTATACTAACATGTAGATCTCTCAAATACGAACCTAACGCAACTTGAACGGATCAAATCTGAGTTAAAACGAAGATTTTATGACCAAAACAATCTTAGTGGCAAAACTGTAAATATCCAAAAATATATTTTTGATTTATCGAGAGAAAATACGCTTTCAAAACACGAAAACGTTTTCAGGGTTTACACTAAAGGACGGCGGGTTCTATTAAGAAAAAGTCCAGGGACTCTTTAGAAAGATTACCCCGCGAAGGGGTATCTTCTAATCTCGGCCATCGATTCAAAATCTAACGGCTGCCATTCATCCTCAACTTCACAGAGAAGAGCTCGGCCCTCTTATCCAAGTCCGGCCGGCGGCCTCCATGGCCGGCCACCCAAGGCTCACCGGAATCAATCGGTTTTCCCGTTTCCGGCCACCGTTCTCTCCGCAACCAACACCAACCGAACGAGGAACTCAATGCGAATCCATCTATGCGGTACAAGCTAGCTACGGTGGATTGAAAATGGCACGCGACGTGAGGAGGGCGGCGGTGCCATTGCCGACTCATCGGTGACCTTCAAAAGCACGATTCGAAGCATCTCCACCCAAAAGAAAAGCATGGGAAGGTAGAGAAGGAGAGTGTGGACTTACCAACGCGAAGAACACGGCCTCAAATCCACCCGCGAGCTCCCCCTACAAGCAACCGAAATCTCCAACTCCCCCAATCCCTAGCGCTCGGTTTCACGTGGTTGGACTAGGGTTTTAGATGGAAAATGGAAAGAGGAGAACCCCGGCTACCCTTTTGTAACTTCACCTCGTCGATTTCGGGTAGGATATCAAGGATTCGAGATTCGATTCGGTTGAAGCTTTGTGTTCATGTCCGTCCCGGTTACGACGGAGATAGAAGATGCGACTGCCACCTGGGGCCCACCCGTCAGCGGCTGAAAGAGGATGAGGCGCGCGGGGCTTTAGCCTCCTGGGCCGGCCCACCGACACAAGAGAGGGAGTGGCAGCGGCCCGTCTTCACGGCCCAGCACGGGGAGGGATGAAGCAGGCCGGCCGGTTAACCGAGCCACCAGCAGGTAGATTTCCTTTCCCTTTTTTTATTTGTTTTTCAAAACCCTTTTCAAAGAGAAATTCAAATCCAATCCAAATAAAATAAATTCTACACCTCAAAATAAAATAAATGCAACAACATGAATGCATCATCAAATACTCTATCTAAAATTTTAAATCCTAGTTCCCCATTAATTATTATCTAAATTATTTTAAACCCACTAATTCTAATTATTGAAATTTTTGGGTGTTACATCCACGATCTATCCTGAATGGACATAGAATTATGTACAACACCACAATCCATCACGATGATGCCGTAATGGCTCTCGACTTCCATGTCTTTGACATTTAGGATTTTGACATCGTGATAGGGCATCCCCTAGAAAAGATAATTATGGGACCATCAAAAATAGGGGATCTAAGCATAAATTTGGGAAGAGACACATTTTCCATTCCTATCACATGAGCTAGAAACTCAGTGGCAGAATCTCCCCTATCCTGACCTACCCAAGGAAGTTATGTCGATTTTACCCTTTGATTCTCTTGAGTCATCCTTAGAAAGGGATGCAAAACTCTTCATAGAAGAAGAGGATGACTTAGGAGAAACCATAGATCTTCCTCAAGAGGAAGTTTCGGCACGACCTCCGGTTGAGCTAAAACCCTTGCCCGCCAGCCTACATTATGCTTTCCTAAATGGCGACAAAGAAACTCTTGTAATCATTAGCCATAAGCTTTCTGATGAGGAGACATCTAAACTCATAGCCATCTTAGAAAAGCATTGGTCAGTTTTCGGGTATTCTTTACAAGATCTCAAGGGGATTAGCCCAACTCTCTGTACCCATCCCATTTCAATAGATCCATTGAATACACCATCCAGAGAGCCTCAGCGTAGGCTCAATAATATGATGCGAGAAGTCATGAAGAAGGAAGTCCTCAAACCTCTTCACTCCAGGATTATTTATCCCGTATCACATAGTGAGTGGGTTAGTCTCATCCAAGTGGTTCCAAAGAACGAAGGAATGACGGTCGTAGAAAATAATAAAAATGAGTTAATCCCACAACGAATCATCATGGGGTGGAGAATATGTATTGATTACCGAAAACTTAACGTGGGAACAAAGTTAGACCACTTCCCATAGCCTTTCATTGATGAAATGTTAAAGCAGTTGGCGAAGCATTCTTTCTTTTGTTTCCTTGATGGGTATTCGGGGTATCATCAGATTTCCATCCACCCCGATGATCAAAGCAAGACAACTTTTACATGCCCGTATGGAACATATGCATATCAAAGAATGCCATTCAGGTTGTGTAACGCACCCGCTTCATTCCAACGGTGCATGATGTCTATTTTCTTAGACATGATAGAAGAAATCATGGAGGTTTTCATGAATGATTTTTTTGATCTATGGCAAAACCTTTGATCATTGTCTAGAGAATCTAGACAAAGTCTTGCAGAGATGCCAAGAGAAGGGCCTGGTACTTAACTAGGAAAAGTGCCACTTCAAGGTTTGTGAGGGCACTATTCTCGGGCACCTTGTGCCCGAGAGGGGGATTAGGGTAGACAAGGCTAAGATTAAGGTTATCGAGCAACTACCACCCCCTGTGAACATAAAGGGAATCCACAACTTCCTAGGTTATGCAGGGTTCCATAGGCAGTTTATCAAAGATTTCTCACAAATCGCTAGACCCCTCACGAACCTATTAGCTAAAGATGCACCTTTTGAGTTCAAAGATGAGTGCTTAAGTGCTTTTCACACTCTTAAGAAAGCACTCATCTCAGCACCAATCATCCAACCACCTGATTGGTCGCTACCCTTCGAGATCATGTGTGATGCTAGTGACTATGATGTTGGTACAGTCCTTGGCCAAACCAAAGATAAAAAGCATCATGCAATCGCATATGCTAGCAAAACGCTGATAGGAGCATAGCTTAATTACGCTACCACATAAAAAGAGCTCTTAGCAGTCATTTTTTATATCGACTAGTTTAGGTCTTATTTAGTGGGTGCAAAGTTATTGCTTATACTAATCATGCTATACTTAAATACTTGCTTCCTAAGAAAGACACTAAACCTAGATTAATAAGATGGGTTTTCTTAATCCAAGAATTTGACCTTGAGATAAAAGATAAAAAGGGAGTAAAGAACACTGTCGTCGATCATCTATCGCATTTGCAAGTCACTAACATGTAGGAACTTCCAATAAATGACTTCCTACGTGATGTCATGCTACTAAGGGTGACGGATACAAACCCATGGTATGCAAACATCGTGAACTTCATGGTTTCAGGATACATACCACTGGGTGAAAACAAAAAAGCTACAAGCAGAAAGCAGACATCACCTTTGGGATGACCCATACCTGTACAGGTATGCCCTGATGGCCTATTGAGGAGATGTGTACCAATGGCGGAAGGATTGCAAATCATTGAAAAATGCCATGCAGCACCGTACGGAGGCCATTACGGAGTATTCCTCACACAAGCCAAAATCCAGCAGTGCGGGTTCTTCTAGCCAACAATGTACAAAGACACCAAGGAATTCATCCAAAGGTGTCGAAAATGCCAGCTGCAAGGTGGCATCACTGCTCGCAACGCAATGCCCCTCCACTACAACTTGCAAGTGGAGATCTTTGATGTCTGGGGCATCGATTTCATGGGGCCATTCCAAAAGTCCCATTACAGTGAGTACATCCTTATCACCATTGACTATGTGTCAAAATGGGTGGAAGCATTACCATGCAGAGCTGCTAAAGCCAGTCACGCAAGGAAGATGTTCCATGAAATGATCTTCCCTCGCTTTGGAACGCCAAGAATGGTGATAAGCGATAGGGATCTCACTTCATTGGCAAAACCTTTAGAGCCTTCTTGAAAGAGCTTGGGGCCAAGCACAACATTGCCATCCCGTACCATCCTCAAACAAGTGGTCAGGTAGAAACTTCAAATAAATAAATCAAACATATCTTGCAGAAAACGGTCAATACATTGGGAAAAGGATGGAAAGACAAGCTACCTGATGCACTCTGGGCATACAGGATAGCTTATAAAACTCCCATTGGCATGTCGCCATTCTAGCTTGTTTATGGAAAAAGTTGCCATTTACTAGTTGAGCTTGAACACCGAGCTCACTGGGCTATAAAGAGCTGGAACATGGATGTGAAGCTAGCTGGCAAGAACCAACAAAAACAAATTGTCGAGCTAGAAGAGTGGTGAGAGAAGGCGTACCACAATGCCAAGCTCTACAAAGAAAGAACTAAGAGATGGCACGATCATAGAATCTAACAAAAAGAGTTCAAGGAGGGAGACAAGGTTCTACTATTCAACTCCCGAGTCAAACTCTTCGGTGAAGGAAAACTGAGAAGCAAATGACCAGGGCCATACACCATCATCAAGACTTCGCCACATGGTGCGATCACAATCCAAGACGATGATGGTAACATTTTCAAAGTTAACGGTCAACGTCTAAAAGTTTTCGTACAGCCTTCTTATAACACTAACTTAGAAATAGATAGAATAGATTTAATTGTTTTTGATAAATTCATTCAAAACTTATTGTTGACATCTCTAACA
Source organism: Saccharum spontaneum (assembly GCA_022457205.1). NCBI lineage: Eukaryota > Viridiplantae > Streptophyta > Magnoliopsida > Poales > Poaceae > Saccharum > Saccharum spontaneum. Next base: position 28,581,897 of record CM039598.1, on the reverse strand, counting down.
CGATTACAAATAAGGTAGGTCAAACCCTACGTCAGCAAAGGCATTAGAGACATATGGGACATCTCTTAGCATTGCTTAAGCCAGGTTGTCATCCCCAACACAATACCAAACGATCTGGTTGTACTTATGATCATAGCACTTATACACCCGTTGTAGCATTTCACCCAGAAAAGTTTCAGGTATCGTTATTTATAATTCTACCACTGGGAAGGCACTTGGAGGTATAAAGAATGAAAGTTATATCTTACACTTGTGATAAGAGTTCCACTAGATCAGTCTCAAAACAGGGATCAATCATATCATATCATAATAAAGAATAATTAATAACAGATCACGGTAATTCTAAAAGGGGTTCCACCGAGCATTTTCCTACTTGGGCGTGACTCTAGAAATAACTAGAAAATAGAGACTAACTCCTAGGGTTATTCTAAATATTGGTCATTGAGCTATGTAACGTCCCGCCTCCTCGAGGCCGGGCCCGCTTACATCTGGCCGCTTTCTAGGACATAGACTGACCTCACAGACCAACACAAGTCTTTTCTGCGCACTTTGTCCTCACTCGTGCACACCCGGGAAGAACTTCTCAGTCGGTCACCCATCGCTCCAGGCCAAGCACGCTTAACTTTGGAGTTCTTTCGAGATGGGCTTCCGGAAAAGAAGTTGCAACTTGTTGGTACGAGTATCCTATTAATCCTGTTAAGCCTTGGACCGGGATGTTACAAGCTACATCAATTAGTGCAATTACATTTACCAATCACGGTCAAGGTAACCTCATATTCATACTCAAGAGACATTGCTAAGGTGGATCAGGAACAGAGCAAGATATCACCCCGCAACTCAGCCTTACTAATCCTATATTCGGGGAGTGAACTACAGAGGACTCAACGAAGCTATAATAGTCACCTTTGCGATCTACCACATTGCCCAGAACATAGGGAGCACTCGCGGATAGATATTGTCTAAGCACCATGCTTACACAATTTCTACCACCCACCCCTTGATCATCGGAATGAGCGCTATACGAACAAGAGTATAAACACAAAACTACTCCAACTATACTAAACATATAATCAACATAGGCAAAGAACATTATAATTATGAGTCTAGAATTATACCAAGTCCTATCAAGTATTCGACTCATACACAAACTAGAACAAGAACTAGAGGATCAACATGAACTAGACAAGAACATGATGAATTAGATGAACTAGAACGATGAACTAGACAAGAATATGATGAACTATAAGATGAACAGGATGAACTAAAAGAACAAGTAGATAAACTAGAAGATGAACACAATGAACTAGAAGACAAATATCATAATAGATTAATAATGTTGAATACAAGAGAGAAGTACAAGGCTATACCTAGCCTCCTCGCGACTAGATCCGGAATCCAAGCGTTGCTTGCCTCCTCTAATTCCTATTCTTATATTCTAGCTATGCCCTAGCTGGTGGAGCTCTAGGTTATCCTTTCGAGGGACTACCCTGAACCGAACAATGATGGATGATAGATTGATTATGAGAGATGATTCAGGGGGGTCTGCCTCTGCTTATATAGCCATGTGGGATGAACCGCAGCCCTCGGATCAAACCGACATGAAGCAATGGTCAAGATGCGTCGTAGAGGTCGGTTGGAGGCCACCACGCGAAGGAGGACCCACTTGGTAGGGGAGCCAGGCCGGCCGACCTGACATGTGGGGCCGGCCAGCCCCACCTGGAAGCTGTCGGGCCTTCGCTTCGTTCCCGTGCCTTCTGGTGTCTTCTACGTCCTTCTAGTGCCACTTTCCGATCCGTTCGAGTAATGAGTCATGTCTTGAGTGGATTCCTTCCTTCCCAGCTTCTGGATAAATCCTTGAAAAAGATTATTTCACAAAGCTATGGAATCTTATCGGTTTAGTCCCTGGTCTTGTGATGATGATGGTTCTAGGGTCTTCTAGAGTCTTCCAAGTCGTACCTATCGAGGACTTCTTCTCCGGTGCTTCAAATATGGCGAATGATATGTCCATCTTGATCGTCTCGACAAGCTCTTCGCAATGGTGTGCTCAGATTCTTCACTTGAGATACTTTTACATAATAAAATACTGCATATCCTGCAAAACAAGTGTGAACAACACAACTCATGGAACTCATTAGAATAAACCTCTATAACCCTACTTCACACATTATTTCAGACCTTTTCCTGAAGTAGTTGACGGTTAAAAATTGGAGTAAATTAACATCAACACTTTTGAAAATATATAAACAATTCTAACATATTCTTTTGTTTACTTAAAATACAAAAATATGGTTTTACCTTCCTAAGCAAGTTATCATGGCTAAATGATCTTTATACCCTCACTAGACTAACCATGATTCTTGCTTATTCTTGCTTGATTTTAGCTGATCACATGTTTATTCACTCATTATAACAAAATCATGTGAATCTTGCAACTTGAATATTCCTTTGATTCATCATGATCATGTGCATCACACACTATCACTCGTTGATCCCAGTGAATCAAATTCGAGCACCAGCATCACTCAAATCTTCACACATGCATGTGCATCTGGACGCAAGCACAGTACAGGGGGAGGACCTAGGGGTGCGAGCACACCCCTGGTGCAGCCGCACCACCCATGGCTCCGCTAGCCCCCAATCTTCATGCACAACTCATTGATCGCTTGTTTATCATGGCTATGGTGGTGATCGGATTGTTTCCTTCGCAGTAGAGGCCCAAACACCTATATAAGCTACCCCATGGCCTCTCTTCTCTTCACACAAGCTTCAAAGCTTTATTTCTCCCTCCACATAGCACTCTAAGCATCTCAAGCCTGAGCCATGGCTAGCCACGCCCTCACTTTGTGCAAGGGCTCTTGCTCCACCTACAACCTTGATGGCATTCCGACGTCCATTGGTCTTGTACCCGAGAGCTCTTTTGTGAGAGAAGAAGCAAGGTTGATCACCGAGGCGCCCCTTGATATCATGCCGCCATCAAGCTACACCATGAGCGGTGGCACTAGCCTCAAGTCTATGGCACGTTCTAAGGTGCCCCTTGGTGGCGCCAAGGAGAAGAAGGCGGCACTAACAAGACCTATCACCGACGCCACTGGCCTCAAGCGAAAGGCGCCCAAAGCTAGCGGACCGAAAAAGAGCTCTTTTGTAACACCTTCGGGCAATACGGTTCCTCGCGGTAGCTCATCTATGCATGCTATTGGGCCTAGTCTCTCCTACACTATGGTAGGCATGCGCAAACCCGATGGAGGGTACGGGAAAGCGCTCATGCGAAAGCCAGCTAAAAAGCTAGTGCGCAAGGCGGTCCAATCTAGGAAAGAGTCGGCGGAATCCTCGGGGTGCTCCTCTTAGGTTCAAAAGGATGGTGAAGCCTCCTATTAGAGGACAACCTGCTAGATTTTTTAGTGATAGCAATGATGAGCGGCTGCCCAAAGGCCCTACGCTCGCCTCACTTAGTGCTAGCAACAAAAGCCTTCATGAAATCATTAGAAAAGCAATGATCGTCTCGTCGAGAGTCTACTAAAAATCAAAGACCTCGGCGATGAAATCAATGAGCTTCGCTGCGGCTTTGGAGAAAAAGTTGCTAGGGTGGCAAAAGCAGCAAGAGTAGAACATGCTTTAAATCAGCCCTTCTAGGCCACTCCCACTAAATAATTAGGCGCATCTTTATCTTTCAAGTTTTTCATTCCTATCATTTTAAAATTTGATCTTGTAATGCGCCTATCATTTTGATAATTGAATAAAGTTATTATTATTAGAAATATTTTGTTGCACTTGTTTTCTTGTTCTTTTTGTTGTCATAATAAAGGCAAGAAAGAAAACAAGTGTGGGGGAGGCAGCACACTCACCTCTAACTCAGTTGCACGAAAGATGGCCAAATTCAAAATTCAGTTTGTGCAAACTTTCTCTCTCTTACTCCCTAATTAATAAAAGGTTTTACAACTGAATAAAAAATGAACTAAAAAAGAAATAATCTATCTCCATGTCTTCCTATGATTAAGAAAGTTTGCATACTTTTTATTCTTGGCTAATATTCCTAAGCTATGATTAAGAAAGTTTGCATACTTTTTATTCTTGGCTAATATTCCTAAACTTGTGAACACTTATTACAGGGAAACCACTTTATCTAAGTAATTGACGAATGAGATATGGTAGGATGACATGATGCTTGCTCATTCTTGCAAAGTACTTAGGATTTATTTTACAAAACAAAATTCAAAATAGCATGTTCCTTGAATGACATTCAAATACCTACCAAGGCCATATATGATCTTTCATGACAAAACCTTCCACTTATGCCTCTTACTTTGTGTTGAGTTTGGTCAAGTTCTGTGACCCCTTTTGAGAGATGTTTCATGCTCCCATGATCAAAACTCACGTACACGCCACAAATAAACAGCTATTCCTACATTGGAAATACGCTAAAACATGTTTCCATCACCAGCAAATAAATACTCCATGCTCTAAAAATATGATGTCCCTAGCATATTTCTAGAAAGAGACAAAAACGCTATGCAAAAAGAATTGAAAAAAAAGAGGGGACACATGAAGGTCCCAAAGTATTAAAAAAAGGGACACATGAAGGTCCCAAGGTATTGAAAAAAATGATGATGAGCACATGAAGGCTCATAGAAAAAGATAAGCTAGCCATGTCTCAAAAAAGCTAGAAATCATTTCAAATAAAGGAGTATAGTTCTACCAAATTCCACACACTTGCACAGTTTTGATCTAAGAGTACGACACTTCCCTCCGGTGAGGTCCGAGATTTGACTTTACAACACATGCAAGGTAAGTGTGCCACAACTTTTTCATCCCTACCCAAAAGCTCCATATAAGCTCTTAGAAGTAGGATGATCAAGGAGAAGGCAAAATTCAAAATATGCCTTGATGAGGAACCACTTACAAATCTGAGCGACTTGAGAGAATCATTCAAGGAACAAAACTATCTTATTGTTTTAAAAAATCATAAAAACCGAGTTTCTGAGTAGGAATACAGTGAGAAGATTTGAATCAAGCCGTTCTATTTTTCAATTACCCAAGATATTTTGGTAGACACTTGGAAGTTCACAGGTTAAGGTAAAGCTTGGAATGACTTGTATGTAGATTTTTAGATCAAGGAGATGAACCCGCTTAGTCCTTAGAACTTTACTCGAGGATGAGCAAAGGACTAAGTGTGGGGGAGCTTGTTGATGATGCTTAACTCATATTTCTACAGCCAACATTTAAACAAAATAAATAAATTTGAATACCAAACATAGAATTAGGATTTACAACTCACATTTTCTATGAGTTTTGCTATATATACATGTTTTTCAAGACACAAATATGAAATACACATCAAAATACGTAATCAGGGAAAGCATAAAGTCTATTCAGGCCAAGGAAGCACAAGATAGCCCTTCCAACTCCATTTCTGGGCAGAACACCAGCGTACAAATGGCCCAAGCCCACTCAGGAACCGACCACGTGAAGGTGGTGGCGAGGCGAGCCAGGCCTGGTGCAGCTGCACCCCTAGTGCGGGTGCACCACCCCCAGCTCCAACTGGCCCCACCTTGCGCAAGCGGTTCATTCAATGTGCCAGGAGGTCGATTGCATGGGTGCTTACCAAAAATACTTCACGAAACCGACCATCCTCAAGCTATATAAGAAGACCCCCTCCTCATTCCATTCATCATAATACACTTGGAGAAGAAGAGCGAGGGCACCCACTTTTCCATTAGCTTCCAGCTAGACTAGAGAAGGGAGTGAGTGAGGAAGAGTTAGAGGAATAGCGGAGTAGTGGCTCCCTCTACTTCTCGTACTCGGCAAGTAGTGGCAAAGCTAGCCATCGGGGATGGTCGACTCCGATGATTTCCAGCAGGCCTCTATATGTAGCAAATTTCCACCGGCTTAGACCCCAGTTAAAAAAACTTATGACCCCGGTGGCCTGGTAGTCTAGAGCTCTGGCCCATGGTCCATGGACCAAGACACCAAGTGTAATAGAACCGACCAAATTATAAGAGCACAAGTACAAAAACAAGCACCGAAGCGCTCAAATTTTCGAACTTGAGCCCATATAATCCCGGTAGTCAATCAAAACCGCGAAGGATTTCAAACCAAACTGCTTACAACTAGGATCGCATCATTCAACATACACATCATACGTTACATTTTACAAGTAGTTTCGAAATAAGTTTACACCACGGAGTTGCAATTATTACAAACCAAGTTTGGAAAGTAGCGGAAGCATAACACACACACCAGTTGTTTAACTACTGCCAGTCTTGTTGATCAACAACCCACAAAAGCATGAGGAAAGTACATAAAAGATGATCACGCCCTAGTGATCTAGTCTTCGTCACCCGTAGGGTGGAGACATGTCTTGCAGAAGCCTTGATAGAGCATATCATCTACAACAGGGGGGAATAAACCCTGAGTACTGGAATGTACTCAGCCAGACTTACCCGTCATAAACCAGAAATAACATGACACCAAGGATTATGCAAGGCTTACACAAGAGGCTAGCTGACACCACATTTTGCATAAAGGCATAAGTAGTTGAACTCTTATAACCTGTACTAGCAATGAATTTTAGCATTTACCTGTCATCTATCTTAGCACCTGTACTAAACATGCACTTGATTATCATCAAACAATTATTCATATTTTATCCATAGCAGGTATAAATTGTGGCAACATTGTATCATTCACTTAACCATCTGTTCAATTAATGAGATCTACGTTGCCGCTGCTCAAGTCAAGTGCTCACTAACCGGGAGCGACAGCGATTCGAATCGAATTCCTATCCAGCTGGAGGGGTATTTCTAACACTCACCGCGCAGACCCCTGCCAGGGTCGCACAAGCCACCTTTCGTATGATTCAGGAATCGCGGGTCTGAATGATGTCGCGACCCCAAGGGCGACACTCTGCCAGGTGATAGGGACTCTAACCCCCCTTGGTCTCACACCAATGTCCCCAAGCACATCCTTTCTCTCCTCCAAGAAGCAACCTACCATTCGATTCCCGGCCTGAATCACATTACTCGGCTTCGCGGTCGGAACAACTTATCCGGCCAACTAAGTGTTAGACTGCGTTCAACATGACTCAAAGACGTACAGCGAATCGGTCCTTAAACGACTCAGACGGGCGTAGCTCCACACCCAAGACGTGAAGTGTCTTGCAGCTGTACTATCGAACTCCCGTCCGGTCTCAATTTCATTTTAAAGCATGGTTCCATCCACGATAGCCATAGAGCCACTCGTGATCCAGTCCTATCTCTCGCGGATGACCGGAAAGCACCCGACTTCTACCGGACTAAGCATGGCTAAGCATTGACACGTGCCTAAACCTAATATAGGATTAAGTACGATATCTGGACAAGGACAGGTATAATGCAACAATTGTTTTCATACAACTCCTATAACTTAATGCAGTAAATAATTAAAAGTACTCAAGATAGATTTATAAAATGATGGGTTTAGCATGCACTGGGGCTTGCCTTTGAGAAAGGTCGAAGGCCGGTGGTCAGGGCACTCAGGAAGGTCTTCTGCGAGAGCTTCTCCGCCGGTTGGTTCCTCTGATGGCTCTGGCTGGTCCTGGACCGCCTCCGGTGTCACTTGCTCGAACTCGAGGAGTGTTACCCCCTCCGGAACACCTATTGCATGAGTGCATAATAAATCTCATGGATGCATAATGAAAGATGCAGTATGCTCGGAATGAAATGCATTACAACATTCTTAAAGCTCTATTCAAATCACTTCAAAAAGTAGGTGCAAATTTCCTCTCCGGTAGAGAAGTACTTACCTAAACTACTCAACCTAAGATATAGCTGTTCTTCTTCGGTTAAGGCCCTAACACCTAACAATTACAAGAGTAGCATTACTTAGGTTACCACACCACATCCAACAGCAAATACCACAGTAAAAACATTCTGGACAGCAGCTACTTGTTTTTAACATAACTGCAGATTCCCAACTCCAAAAGATATGATCTAAGACAATCTGGAAAGCTTAAGAAATGCACTACAATTCATTTCCAGACCTCAACCCCAAACTCCTAAGTTTTCCATGTCGAATTTCATAAGTTCCAGAATCTGTCCTCTCTAAACAGAGAGTAGCAAATTCTGGACTGTCACTTTAAACAGCAATAACTCTCAAACTACTAAGCCAAATGCTCCCCAATTTTGACACAAGCTAGTTGATCAAGTTTACTACAACTTTGGTATTTACAAGTTTTCCAGCAACCATATTTATCAAAGGTCAAACTTAGAAATATTACCAGCTCTCCAGAAAACCTAGAATTGAAAGGATTAAATATTTATTTATGTGGCAAACATCCCTTAAAACCAAACTAATGTTACCACAAGTTCACATAGGTCACAAAAACACCAGAAAGTCAGGTGTGCCCACCTAGAACATTTATTTATTCTCATTTCTTAATTTACTTACTTAATTAATGGGAATTTTAAACATATATTTAAACTGCTCCTAAATTTCTACAAAAATTACAGAGGACTCTCTAACCCAAAACAAGACTACTGTAAAAATTTGAACTAATTTTATTCACAGGAACTTCCTATACAAGATTCACAAGTCCAAAAGGCTGATTTTTGTATAATTAATAAATCATATTGTAAAGTGTCAAACAACAGATTTCATAATTTTCTTGGACACTTTAGGGTACCAAGACATTCTCAAAAAAAGTTACAAGAACATCGCACTTGTAGAAAAATTACTAAAATTCATTCAATTATTTCTTAGAATAACAAGATAGCCTTATAACTTGAAAAGTATTTAAGCACTAACGTCCAAATTTTTACCAGAGCTAGGGCAAGTATAAAGTAACCTACCCACCAAATTTCATAATTTTTGGGATAATACAGCTCAAGTTATACATTTAACAAATTTGCATGCATTTCAAAACACATTTAAAAGATCTATTAAATTCTTCCAGAATTTAAACATCACATACCATATTTATATTTTTCTAAATTACTACACATCATGTAGATCATAACAAAATTTATCTCATGATTTTTAAGCAAGTGAAACCCTAGATCTACAATTTCCAAACAACAACAAAAATCTGTGACAAAAAGAAAAAGAGAAACAAAACTGAACCCTAACCGCTACAGTGCTGGGCCGGCCCGAGACCGACGCGGCCCAAGACGCGCGCGCGCGGCCCGCTCGGGCTCCCGCCCGCGCGCGACACAGACAGGTGGCCCCCGCGTGTCAGCGAAAGGGGACAGGGGCGCGGCGGCAGTGAGCTCCGGCGAGCGATTCCTCGCCGCCGGTGGCTTCTCCGACCAATCCAAGTCCACCGACGTCTTGCCCAAACCAAACCGCACCGAGGCTACCATTTTTCCCCAAAGTTGATGCACCACAGCACCCAGACCGACGGCAATGGCAGACGGCCGCGGTGCCTGGCGGTACGCCGGCGAGTCCCGGCCGTCGCACGACCTACCGAAGGGCGCATCACCTTCCTGGACTCCTAGCGGACCTAACGAGACCACTCCCACAGACGGGGATGGAGCGGAACCACTGGACCGCGTGAGCACCTGGCCGGCGGCCATGGCGCGACCGTGCACGGTCTCGTTCCGGCATGGCTCTCCCGATGCTGGCAGTAACATCTTCATCCTAGCATCTACACGTGACAGGGAGGGGATAACGTAGGTGAAGGCAGGCGGAGAACTACTGTGTGGTGCTGGCCACGGTGACCCGAACATGGCGGAGCTCCGGTGAGCTTTTTGGGAGCGGCGGAAATGGCAATGCGGCTCACCTCGGGCTCAATCCAACCTACCGACGGGTCGAGGAGGTGTAGGACGGGGAGGCAGAGGGATGGATGTGGTTTGGCGAGCGGTGGTGAGTGCGCGAGCTCAGAGACGGCTGCGGCGGTAATGGCGTCCCAGTTTCCACCTCGGTGAGCCCGACCAGAGCGAGAGGAAGGGAGAAGAGAATGAGCGCGAGTGAGGGGGTGGAGGTGGCCGCTCGGTGTTCAAACTCACGCCTGGGCTCGTGACGTGGAGGGAATGGCTGCGCTCGGTCACCACGCGTCGCCGTTCTTCTGCCCGCGCGCCACGACATGTCGGTGTTCGAGCTCGTTGACTGAAACCGAGCCTCCAAAGACCGACTGACAGGGCAACTTCGTCGATGATTAACTCCTAAACCAGCTTGAGTTAGTGAAACCTCCAATTATCAAAGTTGTAGACCTATGTGATCACTACAAGTTTATAAAAGGCATCATGAGCTGGTTTGGCTTCGTTGGTGAGATACAGTGCCCTCAAGTGGTGCTCGGTGAAACTGAAACGCAGTTTCAGTGATAAAAGCCGACTGAAACCTTAACTTCTTGACACTATATCTCCTAAACTATTGAGAACCAGGCTTGGGTGATGTTGGCAATGTTGTAGAGCTACATGAGGGCTACAAGTTTGTCAATATGAGTGGAAGCTGGTTTGGCCTGGTTTGCAAACTACAAGCTCCTAAAGTAGGCCACACTAAAAGTGGAGGAACACTTGGAGACTTAGAAAAATTCTAAGTGTTGAGGCAGCCCCTCTAGCTGACTTGTGGGCCACTTTTGAGCATGTTCTGGTCAGTTTCATGAGATGGTCATATTGAGACTTTTGTTCCCCATAAAATCCTCTACAACTTTGCTTAAGGGTGCTCCTCCATGCAAGGTCTCTAAGCTAGACTTTTTAATTGGTCAAACTAGAGCATCCTAGGGCTAAATGGTGGTCAACCACCTCTTGGATGGCATTTTAGTGATTTCGATTAACATGAACCTTGCTCCAAGAGTAATCCTAAGTATAACTAAGATGTTGTGAGGCATACTACCCTTTAGTTACACCCACTACCAAGTACCACATGATGAAAGCCAAACCAAACTCTAAAAACCATCACATTTGTTGCATCACATAAAATGACATGAATGATGCATGCTTATGCTTATGCAATGCAATGCAATTATGGAGCTAAACACTTGCGGTGTTACAGCCCTCCCCCCTTATAAAAATCTCGTCCTGAGATTTGGAAAGCATACCATTTTTCATAGAATTCCTTATAACCATCCCGCAAATAATCTTCCCGTTCCCACGTAGCATCGCTTTCACTACCCTGATTACTCCACATCACTTTATACCACTTAACCACTTTGCTTCTAGTCACTCGTTCCTGGGTATCGATCACTCGGACTGGCTTTTCTTCGTAGGTTAGATCGGATTCAAGCCTGATATCTCCTAAAGGAACTTGTTCCTTAGGAACTCGAAGACACTTTTTGAGCTGAGATACATGGAAAACGTTGAATATGGCACTCATTTCAGGAGGTAACTGAATTTTGTACGCAACAACTCCACTCTTGCCTATGATCTGGAAAGGACCCACGTATCTTGGCGCAAGTTTTCGCTTAACACCAAAACATTGGAGACTATTCATTGGAGAAACTTTCAAATAAACGAAGTCCCCAACTTCAAACTCGAGTGGCTTTCTACGACGATCAGCATAGCTTTTCTGTCTAGCTTGGGCTGCAGCCATGTGTTTCTGGATAGTACGGACTTGTTCCTCGGCTTCCTTGACAAAATCAATACCATAATACCTTCTTTCACCAGCTTCTACCCAATTTAGTGGAGTTCGACACTTACGACCGTACAAAGCTTCGAATGGGGCCATCTTAATACTCTCTTGATAGCTATTATTGTATGAGAATTCGGCTAGGGGTAACCATTTTTCCCAAGAACCCTTGGATGATATTACACATGCCCGCAACAGATCTTCCAAGATTTGGTTCACTCGTTCCGTCTGACCTGACGTCTGGGGGTGATAAGCAGAGCTTCTCACCAACTTGGTTCCCAGAAGGTGATGCAGGTGCTCCCAAAAGCGAGCAGTGAACTGGGGACCACGGTCAGAAATGATAGTACGAGGTACGCCATGGAGCCGGACTATCTAGTTGAAGTACAATTCAGCATAGTCAGTGGGACGATAGTCCACTCTAACAGGAATGAAGTGAGCTGATTTGGTCAACCGATCAACAATTACCCAGATGGAGTTATGATTTCTGACAGTAGGAGGAAGTCCGACAATGAAATCCATGCTTATCTCTTCCCATTTCCAGCCTGGGATAGAAAGTGGTTGAAGTAACCCAGCTTTCATGTGCACAGCTTTAACTCTACAGCAGGTGTCACACCTAGCAACGTATGCCGCTATCTCTTTCCGCATCTTGGTCCACCAATAAAGTGGCTTCAAATCATAATACATCTTATTACTTCCAGGATGGATGGACAACTTGGAAGAATGTGCTTCGGACAAGATCTGATCTCTAAGCTCTCGGTCCTTAGGTACCACTAATCTATCCTTAAACCACAGCACACCTTCGCCATCTAACCTGAAATGCTTAGTTTCTTCCTCTTTCATCTTACATTTTATGTGGAATATACCCGGATCAGTCTTTTGGAGCTCAATAATTCTGTTTTTGAGAGTACCACTGACAGTGATGTTGTATAAGACTGCTGGATGTAACAGGCGGGATCAATGAAAATCAGTCTCAACTAAGGAATGACAATGAAACTTACGGCTTTAAGCGTCCGCAACCACATTTGCCTTGCCAGGATGATAGTGTACTTGAAGATTATAATCCTTAATCAACTCGAGCCATCTTCTTTGTCGCATATTTAACTCGGGCTGGGTGAAGATGTATTTCAGGCTTTTATGGTCTATGTAGATATTGCAGACATTGCCCAGCAGATAATGCCGCCACACTTTCAAAGCATGAACAACTGCAGCCAGTTCTAAGTCATGCGTTGGATAATTCACCTCATGTTTCCGAAGTTGTCGAGAGGTATATGCAATTACTCGGCCTTCCTGCATCAAAACACCTCCCAAACCTATGCCTGAGGCATCACAATAAACATCAAATGGTTTCTCGATATCCGGTTGTGCCAGAACCGGAGCCGAGGTTAGGAGGGTTCACAGTTGGTGAAAAGCCGCATCACACTCAGGAGTCCAGACGAACCTGGTGTCTTTTTGCAGCAACCGAGTCATGGGCTTGGCTATTTTTGAAAAATCCAGGATGAAGCGACGATAATAGCCAGCCAACCCAAGAAAACTCCGGACCTCATGAACCGAAGTAGGAGCCTTCCAATTCAATACTTCTTGTACCTTAGTGGGATCCACCATAATTCCCCCATCGGACAACACATGCCCAAGGAAAGGTACTTCACGAAGCCAGAATTCACACTTACTGAACTTCGCATACAGTTGATGTTCACGTAGTCTGGTGAGGACAATACGCAAGGTTTCAGCGTGTTCTTCCTCATTTTTAGAATATACCAAGATGTCATCAATAAACACCACCACAAACTTGTCCAATTCGGGCATAAACACCGAATTCATCAAGCACATGAAGTGTGCTGGGGCATTTGTCAGGCCGAAAGACATAACAAGATACTCATAAAGGCCGTATCTTGTCGAGAAGGCTGTTTTTGGAATATCTTCAGGACAAATTTTAATCTGATGGTACCCAGACCTCAGATCAATCTTGGAAAAGACTTTAGCTTTGGACAACTGATCGAACAAGATATCGATACGCGATAGAGGATACTTATTCTTAACAGTGACTGCATTCAGAGGTCTATAGTCTACGCACATCCGCAAGGTCTGATCCTTCTTCTTTACAAAGATAGCAGGGCATCCCCACGGAGACGAGCTAGGACGAATCAACCCCTTCTTCAAAAGTTCATTCAACTGCACCTTAAGTTCAGCTAACTCATTCGGAGGCATCCTATAAGGTCTCCTAGAGATGGGTGTCGTGCCAGGCAACAACTCGATCTTAAATTCCACATCCCGATCCGGAGGGAGTCCTGGCAAATCATCGGGAAAAACGTCTGGAAACTCATTTACTACGGGAATTTCAGCTAACGCCTTTGCTTGCACAGCATGAACTTCCCCAGACAAATCAACTTTTCTGGGAAGTTGTACTAGAAAACCCTTTTGATCTGTGGGATCTCTGAGCATAACTACCCGAGTGGACATATCAAATGAGTACCCCATTCTGGCTCATCCAATTCATGCCTAGAATAACATCTATGCCTAATCCCGGCAACACCACTAAGGCAAGCGAATACTTTCGCCCTTCTATCTCAAACTCAAGATTCCCCACTACTTTATTCGTGGAAATATTCCCACTTGCTGCACTAATGCAATAACCCCCACCTTCGACAGTATGCAATTTGTGCGCAAACTTTGATGCAAACTTAGGACTGATAAAGGAATACGAAGCACCTGAATCAAAAAGTACCACTGCAGGGTGTTGGTCAACTAGGAACTTACCAGCAGTGACAACCTCACCAGATGGGATTTCCTCAATACTATTATAATGAGCGTGCCCCTGACGGCCATCTTGGTTGACATTCTTCTTAGGGTAAGGACAGTTCCGGGACCAATGGCCTGGCTTGTTGCAGTTCCAGCAAGGCATGTTGCTAGGAGGAACACTAGAGCTGCTCTGACCACAATTTCCCTTTGGCAGAGCGACTGTATAAGCCTTGCGGAACCCAGTTTTGGCAGCAGGCTTCTTCTGTGGTGGACGGAACTTGGTATTCTGAGCAGGTGGGCGAGGGGAAGACCTCGGTGCAGCTGAGGCCCGAGACTGCGAAGCACTCGCCTCAAGGGCCCTTTTACGGCTCTTAGAGGCAGAATAAATAGCATTATTGTTCTCCTAGGTCAAAGCATCACTGATAAAATCATTGAAGGTAGTACACTTGCTAGTGCCCATAGTCTTCATCAGCTTTGGGCCGAGGCCCCTTTTGAAGCTAGCAATTTTCTTGGCATCGGTATCCACAAACTCTGTGGCATACCTTGCCAGGTTGTTGAAAGACTGCAGATATTCAGTCAAGCTTTTATTTCCCTGCGACAGCCTCATGAATTCTGTGTGCTTGATTGCCATAAGACCTGGAGGAATATAGTTCCCATGGAATGCTGCCTTGAACTGGTCCCAAGAAATCGGGACATTTGCAGGCAGTGTGGAACGATAGTGGCTCCACCAAATACCCGCAGGAACATGCAGCTGATGAGAAGCATATTCAGTTTTTAGCTCATCGGTCAGGCGAAGCAGACGAAACTTTTGTTCAATAGTATTCAACCACTCGTCGGCTTGTAGTGGTTCTTCCGCCTCCTTAAAGAGCGGGGGCTTAGTATCAAGAAAGTCCTTGAAATCACTGTACTGATTGGGTTCTGGGCCCTGTCGGCCTTGACGAGCCTCCCGATTTGCAAGTTGGCGCATAGCATCAGCCAACATGCGCTGCCCTTCTACCACGGTCTGCATCAGCTCAGCCGGGGTAGGTGGTGGCGGAGGGGGTGGCTGTTCCTCATCCTCATTGCCACAACCCCGACGGAGATTGTACGACATCTGCAAAATGCATAGCCAATGAGCACTGACGATGTGGGAAATTTGTAGATGAATTATTGCAAATATGTCAAACTGACTTCATGAAATGGACTTCTCAAAATAATCAAGGCACAATAATTCATCACAACCGCACAATCCATTCACGCGCATCAATTGACGAAATCATACGAGGGAATCCAACAAGATGTTCTTTGATAAAGGCTCACTCACAAGGAGCACAACAGTTACTGAACTGTTTATGTTACTATCTACGTGATTTTTGACCTTTCACACGGTACTTGGATTCGATCTCAAAATTTTTAGTTGACTGTGAAAGGCTACTTCAAACTGACCACAAAGAGACTTCTCAATGGAGAGTTCCATGGTGGATCATGACTAGCCACCTCGATACCAGCGCATGCCAAGCAGCACAGCCTTATGTCACGCGCCATAGGAGGCCCTCGGTTTTGTCGCGGCACCGAAGGGTGCTAATCGTGACACCATCATCGAACGCAACACCATAAGACATCCCATTGCGATCAAAATTAACAGGTTCAAACTAACATCCAGGAAACATAGGGTTCGACCTTACATCCCAAAGTCAAGTTATTACACAGCCTCACTCCCACACAGGGAGGGCACAAAAGATGGTCCTAACATCATAGGTACGCGATAACAACTCTAGGCATCATCCTCAGAGTCGGTGTCAAGGATCTCCCCGTCGTCCTCATCACTAACAGGCTCTAACTCCTCGTCTTCTTCTTCTTCTTCTGGCTCTTCCTCTGGTGCTTCTGCAGGTGGGGCATCCTGTGGTCCATTGACCTCCACTTCATCCTCATCCTCAGCCATGAAGATTCCCAAACCCATGTCCTCATCTGCGTTGTTGTTTTGAGGCAGCAGAGGATTAAGCTGGTTGTTCAGGCGGTGAACTTCTTCATGAAGGTTGTCATTGTATTCTTCAGCATTCTCCAACTGTTGTTCGAGCTCAAACTGACGAGCCCTCAGAACGTTCTCCTCGTGCCAGGCTTCATCCCTCTGGTTCATGACGCGGACCAGCATGCGTTGACAGTTGCGATTGGCTACTGTCAACCTCTGGACTGCAAGCGTTCCTGATCACGGTCACGGATCACTTGCTCCAGTTGCTGCCGTGCTGCATCCCTAGCAGCAGTCACTTCGGCCAACTCAGCCCGCAGCCTTTCCACCTCAGTGGGCTCGGGGCGGGGCTCACGTGGAGCTAGCTGGTGGCGAGGGACCCTTACCCCGGTCTACTTACGGGCGGTCATCTTAGTACGTGTCATCTGTATCAACAAGATATGACTTAAAGTGAGGATCATTTAGGGGATACGAAATTTAATTTAGTCGGGACTATTGAAATTTTTAAGGAGGGAGTAAATGACATGTATGGTATAATTAAACATGATGCATGCACGTTCCATACGCCCTCTCACCTTAGTAGAAAACTAAAGTTCTAACGCTAAGCGGTGGCATACATACGTTCTCTCATATAAGCGAAACTATCGGTCTACTCGTTACGCTGTTAGTGTACCTGCAGAAATCTCATTGCAGCCCAACAATTCCCAGAATAAACATACAAGAAAGCAGTAAACTAAATACTTTCCATATACACATTCCCTGATGTATATATTTCAGTATCAAAGCTACCCGATTTATAGATGCCCACAATTAAGTGCTTACATAATTACATGGTTTGAACATGTAAGTATGCAAGTCACCAAAACTACTCTCCCCTAGACCGCTGGTTGGACGATCATGCTCTCACAACTCACACTTACCAGAGCGTCGAGGCAATTGATCCATACATTAACACCCAAGTGGATGGCATCCATACAATATCACGCCGTATGGACGATGAAACAAAAACAAACAAAGGCCCCCAAGTTAGTCTTTATAATAAGTCACCTAAGAGTCCTTATTTGGGCTAAGGGATGTGATCACTGGCATACCTATAAAAATAATTTTTATAGTTTAACCCTTTTTGTAAACAAAAACTTTTGTTTTTAGTTACTCGTAAGATGTGTTTAATGTTGAATTATGCTCCGATACCAGCTGTAACAGAACCGACTAAATTATAAGAGCATAAGTACAAAAACAAGCACCGAAGCGCTCAAATTTTTGAACTTGAGCCCATATAATCCCGGTAGCCAATCGAAACCGCGAAGGATTTCAAACCAAACTGCTTACAACCAGGATCGCATCATTCAACATACACATCATACGTTACATTTCACAAGTAGTTCCGAAACAAGTTTACACCACGGAGTTGCAATTATTACAAACCAAGTTTGGAAAGTAGCGGAAGCATAACACACACACCAGTTGTTTAACTACTGCCAGTCTTGTTGATCTACAACCCACAAAAGCATGAGGAAAGTACATAAAAGATGATCACGCCCTAGTGATCTAGTCTTCGTCACCCGCAGGGTGGAGACATGTCTTGCAGAAGCCTTGATAGAGCATATCATCTACAACAGGGGGGAATAAACCCTGAGTACTGGAATGTACTCAGCTAGACTTACCCGTCATAAACCAGAAATAACATGACACCAAGGATTATGCAAGGCTTACACAAGAGGCTAGCTGACACCACATTTTGCATAAAGGCATAAGTAGTTGAACTCTTATAACCTATACTAGCAGTGAATTTTAGCATTTACCTGTCATCTATCTTAGCACCTGTACTAAACATGCACTTGATTATCATCAAACAATTATTCATATTTTATCCATAGCAGGTATAAATTGTGGCAACATTGTATCATTCACTTAACCATCTGTTCAATTAATGAGATCTACGTTGCCGCTGCTCAAGTCAAGTGCTCACTAACCGGGAGCGATGGCGATTCGAATCGAATTCCTATCCAGCTGGAGGGGTATTTCTAACACTCACTGCGCAGACCCCTGCCAGGGTCGCACAAGCCACCTTTCGTATGATTCAGGAATCGCGGGTCTGAATGATGTCGTGACCCCAAGGGTGACACTCTGCCAGGTGATACGGACTCTAACCCCCCTTGGTCTCATGCCAATGTCCCCAAGCACATCCTTTCTCTCCTCCAAGAAGCAACCTACCATTCGATTCCCGGCCTGAATCACATTACTCGGCTTCGCAGTCAGAACGACTTATCCGGCCAACTAAGTGTTAGACTGCGTTCAACATGACTTAAGGACGTACAGCGAATCGGTCCTTAAACGACTCAGATGGGCGTAGCTCCACACCCAAGACGTGAAGTGTCTTGCGGCTGTACTATCGAACTCCCGCCCGGTCTCAATTTCATTTTAAAGCATGGTTCCATCCACGATAGCCATAGAGCCACTCGTGATCCAGTCCTATCTCTCGCGGATGACCGGAAATCACCCGACTTCTACCGGACTAAGCATGGCTAAGCATTGACACGTGCCTAAACCTAATATAGGATTAAGTACGATATCTAGACAAGGACAGGTATAATGCAACAATTGTTTTCATACAACTCCTATAACTTAATGCAGTAAACAATTAAAAGTACTCAAGATAGATTTATAAAATGATGGGTTCAGCATGCACCGGGGCTTGCCTTTGAGAAAGGTCGAAGGCCGGTGGTCAGGGCACTCAGGAAGGTCTTCTGCGAGAGCTTCTCCGCCGGTTGGTTCCTCTGATGGCTCCGGCTGGTCCTGGACCTCCTCCGGTGTCACTTGCTCGAACTCGAGGAGTGTTACCCCCTTTGGAACACCTATTGCATGAGTGCATAATAAATCTCATGGATGTATAATGAAAGATGCAGTATGCTCGGAATGAAATGCATTACAACATTCTTAAAGCTCTATTCAAATCACTTCAAAAAGTAGGTGCAAATTTCCTCTCCGGTAGAGAAGTACTTACCTAAACTACTCAACCTAAGATATAGCTATTCTTCTTCGGTTAAGGCCCTAACACCTAACAATTACAAGAGTAGCATTACTTAGGTTACCACACCACATCCAACAGCAAATACCACAGTAAAACATTATGGACAG
The DNA here is from genome assembly GCA_022457205.1 of Saccharum spontaneum. Taxonomy (NCBI): domain Eukaryota; kingdom Viridiplantae; phylum Streptophyta; class Magnoliopsida; order Poales; family Poaceae; genus Saccharum; species Saccharum spontaneum. The sequence continues at coordinate 28,562,543 of CM039598.1, read as the reverse complement.
CAGCTACTTGTTTTTAACATAACTGCAGATTCCCAACTCCAAAAGATATGATCTAAGACAATCTGGAAAGCTTAAGAAATGCACTACAATTCATTTCCAAACCTCAACCCCAAACTCCTAAGTTTTCCATGTCAAATTTCATAAGTTCCAGAATTTGTCCTCTCTAAACAGAGAGTAGCAAATTCTGGACTGTCACTTTAAACAGCAATAACTCTCAAACTACTAAGCCAAATGCTCCCCAATTTTGACACAAGCTAGTTGATCAAGTTTACTACAACTGTGGTATTTACAAGTTTTCCAGCAACCATATTTATCAAAGGTCAAACTTAGAAATACTACCAGCTCTCCAGTAAACCTAGAATTGAAAGGGTTAAATATTTATTTATGTGGCAAACATCCCTTAAAACCAAACTAATGTTACCACAAGTTCACATAGGTCACAAAAACACCAGAAAGTCAGGTGTGCCCACCTAGAACATTTATTTATTCTCATTTCTTAATTTACTTAATTAATTAAGGGGAATTTTAAACATATATTTAAACTAATTCTAAAATTCTACAAAAATTACAGAGGACTCTCTGACCCAAAACGAGACTACTGTAAAAAGTTGAACTAATTTTATCACAGGAACTTCCTATACAAAATTCACAATTCCAAAAGGCTGATTTTTGTATAATTAATAAATCATATTGAAAAGTGTCAAACAACAGATTTCATAATTTTCTTGGACACTTTAGGGTGCCAAGACATTCTCCAAAAAGGTACAAGAACATCGCACATTTAGAAAAATTACTAAAATTCATTCAATTATTTCTTAGAATAACAAGATAGCCTTATAACTTGAAAAGTATTTAAGCACTAACGCCCAAATTTTTACCAGAGCTAGGGCAAGTATAAAGTAACCTACCCACCAAATTTCATAATTTTTGGGATACTACAGCTCAAGTTATTCATTTAACAAATTTGCATGCATTTAAAAACACATTTAAAAGATCTATTAAATTCTCCCAGAATTTAAACATCACATACCATATTTATATTTTTCTAAATTACTACACATCATGTAGATCATAACAAAATTTATCTCATGATTTTTGAGCAAGTGAAACCCTAGATCTACAATTTCCAAACAACAACAAAAATCTGTGACAAAAAGAAAAAGAGAAACAAAACTGAACCCTAACCGCTACAGTGCTGGGCCGGCCCGAGACCGACGCGGCCCAAGACGTGAGCGCGTGGCCCGCTCGGGCTCCCGCCCGCGCGCGACACAGACAGGTGGCCCCCGCGTGTCAGCGAAAGGGGACAGGGGCGCGGCGGCAGTGAGCTCCGGCGAGCGATTCCTCGCCGCCGGTGGCTTCTCCGACCAATCCAAGTCCACCGACGTCTTGCCCAAACCAAACCGCACTGAGGCTACCACTTTTCCCCAAAGTTGATGCACCATAGCACCCAGACCGATGGCAATGGCGGACGGCCGCGGTGCCTGGCGGTACGCCGGTGAGTCCCGGCCGTCGCACGACCTACCGAAGGGCGCATCACCTTCCTAGACTCCTAGCGGACCTAACGAGACCACTACCACAGACGGGGATGGAGCGGAACCGCTGGACCGCGTGAGCACCTGGCCGGCGGCCATGGCACGGCCGTGCACGGTCTCGTTCCGGCATGGCTCTCCCGATGCTGGCGGTAACATCTTCATCCTAGCATCCACACGTGACAGGGAGGGGGAAACGTAGGTGAAGGCAGGCGGAGAACTACTGTGTGGTGCTGGCCATGGTGACCCGAACATGGCGGAGCTCCAGTGAGCTTTTTGGGAGCGGTGGAAATGGCAATGCGGCTCACCTCGGGCTCAATCCAACCTACCGACGGGTCGAGGAGGTGTAGGACGGGGAGGCAGAGGGATGGACGTGGTTTGGCGAGTGGTGGTGAGTGCGCGAGCTCGGAGACGGCTGTGGCGGCAATGGCGTCCCGGTTTCCGCCTCGGTGAGCCCGGCCAGAGCGAGAGGAAGGGAGAAGAGAATGAGCGCGAGTGAGGGGGTGGAGGTGGCCGCTCGGTGTTCAAACTCACGCCTGGGCTCGCGACATGGAGGGAACGGCAGCGCTCGGTCGCCACGCGTCGCCGTTTTTCTGCCCGCGAGCCACGACATGCCGGTGTTCGAGCTCGTTGACTGAAACCGAGCCTCCAAAGACCGACTGACAGGGCAACTTCGTCGATGATTAACTGCTAAACCAGCTTGAGTTAGTGAAACCTCCAATTATCAAAGTTGTAGACCTATGTGATCACTACAAGTTGTAGACCTTCGTTGGTGAGATACAGTGCCCTCAAGTGGTGCTCGGTGAAACTGAAACGCAGTTTTAGTGATAAAAGCCGACTGAAACCTTAACTTCTTAACACTATATCTCCTAAACTATTGAGAACCAGGCTTGGGTGATGTTGGCAATGTTGTAGAGCTACATGAGGGCTACAAGTTTGTCAATATGAGTGGAAGCTAGTTTGGCCTGGTTTGCAAACTACAAGCTCCTAAAGTAGGCCACACTAAAACTGGAGGAACACTTGGAGACTTGGAAAAATTCTAAGTGTTGAGGCAGCCCCTCTAGCTGACTTGTGGGCCACTTTTGAGCATGTTCTGGTCAGTTTCATGAGATGGTCATATTGAGACTTTTGTTCCCCATAAAATCCCCTACAACTTTGCTTAAGGGTGCTCCTCCATGCAAGGTCTCTAAGCTAGACTTTTTAATTGGTCAAACTAGAGCATCCTAGGGCTAAATGGTGGTCAACCACCTCTTGGATGGCATTTTAGTGATTTCGATTAACATGAACCTTGCTCCAAGAGTAATCCTAAGTATAACTAAGATGTTGTGAGGCATACTACCCTTTAGTTACACCCACTACCAAGTACCACATGATGAAAGCCAAACCAAACTCTAAAAACCATCACATTTGTTGCATCACATAAAATGACATGAATGATGCATGCTTATGCTTATGCAATGCAATGCAATTATGGAGCTAAACACTTGCGGTGTTACACCAAGTCACCACGCTCATGCAACAATTATGCAAGGAGACGCTTGCACATTGTTGACGGTAGTTAACTATCATTTTTAACCGTCAACTTAAATAAAAGAATGTTATAAAATTAATTACCACCATAGACTAGGTGTTTAACTAACAGAATTCCATGAGTTTTGGTGAATATCTATTTCTGCAGGGTGCCAGCTGAAAATAATCAAAGATGGCCCACATGTCAGGTTTACATAGAGAGAAAGGGCCATGTATGGAAAAAGTATAATCTAGAAGGTTCGGGAAGCTAAACCCTGGGAGGTGGGACCCACCTGTCACTGTGACAGTGGCGGGCGCCTAGCCCCAGGGGCGGCCACCCCACCTAGAGAGCCAATCACCTTCCACCTCACGGATCCTGCCTCCACCGCCTTTGAGGATGAATAAAAATCATTGATCAAGGTCGGTTTGATCCAAGGGCTGTGGTGCTTTCTAGGGGGCTATATAAGCAAGGCCCCTGGCCCCTGAAGGAGAAAGTTCAGAAACCCTAATTCATATTTTCCAGAGAGAATTCGCCTGAGAGGGGTCCCTTGAATGGATCTTTCTCTAGGGCACATACAAGAGAGTTTAGCTTTATAGTCTCTATGTGAGATTAGAGTTATTCTTCTAGATTGAGAGAGTTAGAGTGGAGGTAGAAGATTGGAGGAAGCCCGGCATATCGGTGTCTCCTCTCCAAGCTTGTATCTACGGGGTCAAGTCTCCTAACCCGAGGCATGGTTCTAGGATTCTTCGGCAATTCAACTTCTAATACTAAGTAAGTACGTTGTTATTATTGTTCTTTGGTTTATGAGTTTACTTTATTCGCTTCGCATAGGGAATAGAGTAATCATTCGTAGCGTAAGCGTGGTGCTTGGGCTAGGAATACTCGTAGATATCCCCTATCTGGCCGGATTAGTGAGTAGTAGCGTGGGACGTGACAATCCCATTGTTACCTTTGAAGTCTCCTCCCATCAGAAGGTTTGGTAGGAATTAAGTACCCTGGTTAAGCATCCTCTATGGTGTCTCTTTTCCATCGGTATTCCCCTAAGATCAATAGTATCATAGCTTGCCATAGGTTGGAACCAGACTGTCGTTGTAGTTCTCTCTAATCGCTTATATCTTCACCACCTTGTAGTGCGGCCCAAGGGTAATAGTAAAGACTAGGTTAGTCGTCGCACGCTTTCTCCTTACGGATAAAACAAATACGATACTCTGGACTTATCCGTGCACTTGCAGATTATTTATCTTGAATTTCTTCATGTGCGTATCTAATATCAACACACGTTCAGGCTAATAAGCCCCACCTTGAAGGCCCATTTTCTACTACCCTGTGTGTTCAAGTCTCACCTTTTTCAGATTTTCCCATCACAAATCCACCTGCACGCTGCACCTAGGGGTGGCGGCAATCGATAGATCGCCCGTGACCCGCCGACGCTAGGGTTCGGTGGCCGCCGATGATATCGCGATATGCTCTTAAGCTCTTTGATCTTTGATCCGCACCCTCAAGTACATGGATAAGGTACACCTCATATCTCAATTCTGTAATTGATAACTAATGATCTATTTGCTTGGTTTATCACATTGATGCCTACATTGTAAGTTCTTTGTGTTTTCTTTTCTTTCAGTTATATCTGAAAGTTCTAAACTCTAAATTCGGAGATAGGACATTATGTTGCCCTAAATTGAAGCAAAGAATGTGTTTTCCATTCTACATTCTAGCAAGATGTCAGGTACTTTTATCTACTTGACAACTTCAGTATGGCTTGTGTGACAATATTGATTTTTGAATTTTAATCAATATGTATGGCTGCTTGCACATCAATATTTATATCTACTTTAATGTTTAACTATGTGACTAATTTGATAGGCAATTAATGCACATTGGAACTATTCTTGAAAAGGAAATTAGCCCCGCCCAATGATAAAGAGAATAATTATGGAGATATTTCAAGAACAAGAGGAGACAACACTGCATCAAATACAAATCATACTACTCATCATTCTTCGTAAATGTCACCACAAGAGGTAAATTTTGATGAGCTTCCATATGATCCAACTGATAGAAGGAGAATATCATATTACATTGGTGACTAGCTACAAAATGATATAAGGCAAAAGTATTTGACTACAGGACCGTAACCGTAGAGGGAACCTATAGAAGGTAACTATAGCTTCCAAAATTTCTTTTGTTATAATTTGTTGGCTGCTATAATGCTATTTTACACTTGTTGATGTTATGTATGGTAATGTATTATTGCATCCTTAAAGTTAGTACTATGGGTTTGTCCTGACCCCGGCGACAATTAATTCTGGCTTCGCCCCTATGGACAAGCCTTGTACATCGGGTGGACGGAGTGCCAGACTTGTCAGCTCCCTCTACACTTATACCTCTATGGTCATCTTACTACTTGGAGTAAGAAGCTCATGTTCATCTTTTGATATTGAGTTCTTAAGAAAGTTATCTTTGTTCATTACAAGCTTGTAGGTTTGTCGTTTGTCCCCTAGATAAATACTCCAGTAGAGGACTCCTGATAAAGACGAAAGTTCCTAACCAATGCTAGAGTAGTGACTGATAGCGTAGACATGGTGTCTAAGCTAGAAGTCACCTTCATTTGCCTCGTATCCCCTGGTTGAGGGGTAGGCGACAGGTGGTGACAGCCCTGTCTATCCTTCGTAACCCCCCATGTTTGAATATGGCGTAGAGCCATAGGTTGTTATCGCCTGGCAAACCAAGCGTAAACCGGTGTCCGAAGCAAGTATGTAGTGGCAAAGTTATCTTTTCCTAGGTTATCTAATCTTTAGAAGAACCTCACTACCCGAGTGATCCTTCCTCTTGTTCTCCTGGGTAGACTAGTGTTGACGGTCCTTAAGTACCAAATATAGTTATCAAATAAATAAAGAAAAGGATCCAAATGCAACCAACACCTAGACTTAGGGTTTTATCTGACAGAATTCCACGAGTTTTGGTGTTTGTCTGTTTCTGCAGGGGGTTATCAGAAAATACGGAGGAAAGGCCCACACGTCGGGTTTACATAGAGATAATAACGTGTTCACCGATTTTCTATCATCTAGAAGACTCCAGAAGCCACGAGATCGAACGGGAGGCCGAACGGGCCCGGAGGCAGGGCGCCCGCCCTGCTCCCTAGGGCGCCCGCCCTGGCCTGAGAGCCAATCAGGCTCCATCTCGCGGATTATGCTCCACCGACCTAAGGGATCAAGGAAAACCATGCGATTAATGTCGGTTTGATCCGACGGCCCACGTTCACTTGAGGGGGCTATATAAGCAGGACCCCTGGCTCCTGGAGGAGGCACTCGCTCATTCTCAATTCCTCAAACCCTAATCTCAGGAGGAGAGTCTCTGATCAAGCCCTAGAGCCACCACATCAACTAGATCTCTAGTATAGCATAGCTACATAGGATTAGAACTAGAAGGAGTCAATCTTCGATTGGTTTCCGGATCTATCAAGAGGATTCTTGGTAATTCCTTTACTGTTCTTCATTGTTCATCTTTGTTCTTCAATATTATGAATACAACTTTGTTCTATTTCAATATATTGATTATGACTATGCTCTACTTGTTTATGTTTGCGATTATATTGTTCTTAGTTTATCGTAGTTATATGCTTGGCTTAGTTAGATTGGAATTATATACATGTTTAGGATCGTATAGCGTTTATCCATCGGATCCATGGGTAAATGATAAATATTGTGTAGGCGTGGTGCTTAGACCATATTTATCTGCGATTGCACCTTATATGCCGGATCGTGGGGTGGTCCGCGATGGTGACAGCTTCGTTGGTTCTTATATAGTCCCCCTCCTGTGTGTAAGGCAGGCAGAGCAACATTATTACGGGGGAGTGATTGCTATGTTTCTCATCTTCCTTGATAATATCACTATGCATGGGCGTAGTCCTTTCTTGCAATGATTGCCAAGTGTACTTGCACTAACTATGATATGCTAGACTTTATAGTTAAGAATAACTTAGGAAATATCCTTGTAGTTCGTCCTAATACCATGCTAATGACTTGCTAGAATATCTGTTGAGGTGCTTATCATTATTATATGTGGCTAGCTGATCAGATTAATTATCTTTGTCACCATTCATACTTTATCTATATTTTATGTGACACTTACCCCTGTATGCAAGAGATAGATGAATGCTCTCACATATACATGCAATGATTGATACTCATTCCTATATTCCATTCCATAATCAACATTGATGTTAGTAATCCCTTCCCAGTGGTAAAAATATAAATAACGATACCTGGAATACTTCCCGGTTAAAATGCTACATCGGTATTAATCTGTGCGCTTGCAGATCTTATTTATTATTTATTTAGAAGAGCAGTTGCATATTTCAATACCGCGTCTCTCATGTCATGCTGGGGATGACAACTTGGCTTAAGTGGCATGAGGGATAGGTTCGGCATTTTTGGCGCTGTTATCAGAATTAGAAAACTAAGTCTACTTTTGGTAATGACGTTAAGAATGCCCAACAAGCATTTTTGGCACCGTTGCCGGGGAAGGTTGATTTACTAACAAGGAATGAATACGGAATTTGAGTCATCATTCACATCATTAAGTGATTGAGATAATCAATTCTCCCATACTCTTGGTTGAAGAACCCACTGAAGTAGGTGATGAGATTGCTGACTTGTTCTTCTCATTTGGAGCAGCCAGCTCCTTCCCACTAGAAGCACCAAAATTATTTGATCTTGTACCACCACTTGAGTTGGAAGTTGTACCTTTGCTTGCACTACCTTTTGGTGTGAATTTGCTACCACTTGGCGTACTTCTTGTGCTGAAAGATACTCCTCTGTTGGACTTCAGGTCCTGCTGCAATTGACGCTCAGCCTTGCTAGCTTGATGTACCAATTCAATGAGATTACGGTACTGCTGAAATTCAATAATGCGCTGAATATTGCGATGCAGCCCTGACATAAAGCGTGTAATAGATTGCTCTTCATCTTCATATACATTGGCTCGAATCATTGCCTTCTCCATCTCTTTATAATACTCATCAACATTAAGGCTTCCTTGCTTCAGATTCTGCATCTTGTCAAATAAATCACGACGGTAATGTTTGGGGACAAACCTTGCCCTCATTTCTCTTTTCATTTCAGCCCATGAACGGACTGCACCTTGCCCAGCTTCTTCTTTGTCATTGAGCATTTGTTCCCACCAGATTAGAGCATATCCATCAAACTCAAGAGCAGCCATGGCCATCTTCTTTTGCTCAGAATAATTACGCAAGCGAAAAATTTTATCAACCTTCAACTCCCATGTAAGATATGCTTTAGGATCAGATCCTCCATCAAACTTAGGCATGTTGAATTTTAATTTGCCAAACCTCTCTTCATTGGGCCGATTACGCCCATGATTACCTCGGTGACGACGGCCATCTTTATGGGGCTGTTCAACCTCCTCCTCTTCTTCTTCTTCATCCTCTTGTTCAGTCCCACTTTCTTCTAGGCCAACACTCCCACGATCATGATCAGCACCTCTACCACCTCCTCGACGCCCTAGAGGTGGAGGCCTTCTCGCATGTACAGCAGCTCGCTCTCTACGTCTCCGTTGTTCTCTTGCAAGTCGAGCAGCAGCTTCTTCTTCAGCTTCATTAGCATCTTCTCTATGGTTGCTTACATCATCATGAGGTTGGCGTTGATCTCTGATTTCAGCCATAAGAGTCTGAAAATCTCGTGACAATCGATCTTGCTTATCTTCCAAACTTTGCTTCAGCTCATTAAATTGTGCCATAGTGACACAATCCTCAATCTCAATTCCACTCATCTTCCTGTAAAGTTAGCTAGGCCAAACAACAATATATGTAGAATAGGAAATATATATATATGGAATCTCTCAACCTCACCTCTCTTACCAACCGAAGCTCTTATGAATTCCTGCGGATTACAGAAGGCCAATGCGAGGTGGTAACAAGAAAGTGATGGTTAAGCGAATACAAGATCAGTTTTCCTATGACAGTGGCTTTTATGTGGAGCTTGGTGGGGAAAAATTCACAAGGAATGCAATCTGAATTCTAGATATTGTAAGGCTAAATCACAGTCCAAACTAGAAGTTCAATGCCTAGTGCTGACCACAAGTTATGAGTGATGTAAATGGATCAAACACACGCGCAAAGAAAATTCAGATTTGATGCAAACAAGGAGTATGCTTAGGATGCAAGTGTTGCAATCAAACCCAAGCAAAATTTTGCACTAAAGAAAGGATAGCTATCTGATTGTGTAATTGATGAAAATTTTAGAACTTGTGCATATAACAAACTGATCTTTCAACTATTCTTTCACTATTTTCTCAACTCTTTTTTTTTAACTTTTCTTTCTTCTTTTTTTTTAACACTTTTTTTATATAACTAAGAACAGGATCAGATATAACACGTGCACATTTGTTTTTTTTATAGAAACAAGACACAACCGTCAGCTATAACTTGATAGGATCAAAGTTAACGCGAAGGATGATACGGGTTTCTGATTTTTTTTATATATATAGGAAAATTCAGATATATATATAAAACAAAGAGGCACAAAGGACACACGAAGGATAATATGATCAGCAACTAAAACAAAGACTCTAATGGACTGAAACTTAACAAAACTCACAAGAATAACAGATTGAAACAAAGGGCTATAGCAAAATATTTTTCTGGTTTTTTGGTGGATAGGACAAACACGATATATATGTAGCTAAGGGTAAAGATTCCTACTGTGGCAACGAAGGCTCTGATACCAAATAATGAGGTTGTTGTCCCGATCTTCACGACGTAGGATCTTGATCTTGATAACTAGCTGATAACAGCCGATAACTTGCTGCAAGCAGCGATAACTAGTGCAACCTGACGACACGCACAAGGAGCCAACCACCGTCTCTATACGGCAGCCTGAACCAAGGATTCGCCCAACCACACTCTCAAAGAAACCAACCTACGCAACCTGGAATCAATGGACCAGGAGCACGGATTGGGTGCCGATGACGCGGCCGCTTCTGTAATCTCCACGAAGGAAAACACAAGAGCAAAGGGGTAGAGATCTCTCTCTGGTTTTTGTTAGCACACAGCTGAACAAAGTGGTCTGTATTCAGATTATCAAAAAGTTCTCTTTTCTTTACAAGCATAGGAGTATTTATACAAGGAACAACCCTCCAGTATAGGTGTGATCACGAGATGGAAAATAAAAAAACTAGATTGTGAAAAGGCTTCCACGAAATGAGTTTCCAGGAGTCCACGCGGCTGTCAGTTTCCAAAGCAGTCTCCACTAAAAGTGTCATAACTCCCTAGTGGGAAGTCCAAATGATGATCCGTTTCTTGAGTGTGAAACTAGACTCAACAAGCTTTCCATCCATATATGCCAAGCACCATGTAACGTCGTATACTAGTACAGTTTTGCACGGGAGCTTGAACAACATGCATGCTGTTGACCACCTGACCAGTCCTCACTAAATCTGGTCGGACGCTATGGGGAAAATTCCAATCTGGTCGGGGCTTATTGCATTGGAAAATAGACTTGATAAGCTTTCCAAAATGTCCTCATGGACCTTCATAGCTTTTGTGAGTCAAGAGTTATGGTCGATTCTTTCTGCTGGTTCCGTCACGCTGGACTGGCCTAAGCTGGTGATCGGTGGTGGTCCGAGCTAGTGGTCGGATTCTTCCTCCTCTTCATGTATTTTCCTAAGTATAACCAAAGTAGCATTCTTAGGTAGTATAATATTCTCACAAGTGTTAGAATTAAGATCAGTTAGGAACGAATTCATCTGCTCTTGTAGTTTCTTAGCACGACTTCTTGTAAGTGGTCCTGAATTTGTGATATTCATGTTGGATGGTGAATGATTGTCACTCGAGGAAGCACGTATGGCTGAGATGTCCTCATCACAGTTACACAAGAAGAGGAGGCGCTGCCGGAACCACCGTCTACGCCACCCAAATCCCAGGACAACTAAGAAGAAAAGAAGTCTTGTTCGGAGGACTTAAAAACACCGAACGCCGTGCCAAGAGGTAAACTTGGTAGTTATCATTTTTCCTTTAATTATTGCTCAGTTAATCATGTTCATTCTGTCTAAAAAAATGTGTTGAAAACAGTAAGCCCCATGTGAGTATGCGATTGGCATAAAACCCATAAGTACATTCACTGTGGTGGCATAAAAAAAATATAATAATATATTTTTTCTGTTCTATAAAAATGAAAATGAAAATAGAGAGTGACATTTATCAAGGAAGCTCAAACATGATAAAGGCTAGATATTTATGCTAACGCTTAATCAAGTTCCACGAAGCTTTGTTGTCTATTTGAGCTCCACAGAATTCAGGAAGACTAGCAGATGGAGGACATCCTAATCGTTGTCAGGGTGCTGCCGACATTCAAATACACCTCTGCACCTGCTAGCTACATCAGAAGAAATTACGTCAAGATCCAGCTTGGGGGAGAGCACCCCCATTTATCCCGATAAGTATTTTTATCTACATTTATACCTATGCTTTTTTAAAATAAAAAGATGCATAATCATGAAAACCCAAATAAATATTTTGTGTTTATATATATTTGCTTAGTTTAATAAATAAATAAAGTAGCTATGCTAAACTGAATCTTGAAAATAAAACTCTAGCATGGATATGATGAATAGTTGCTCTGCCTAATTTTCAAATTTGTTCTCTCTCTAGTTTAGACATAACTGTTATAATTTAAAACCGGCTCTAAACCTGAACTAGTGGGAAGAGAACTTGATCTGAAGTCTAAGTTGTTAGCGGATATGATATGGGAAGGTTGAGCTGCTGTTTATCTGTTCCTAGAGATGCTAGAATTCTGGAGAATTTTATCTTTGAAAATCTTTAAAATGTTGCATGATGAGTTCCTGTATGATGAGAGTTTAAATTCCTACCACAGCCATATATACATGCTTGTTAGATTAAGAGCCGCACTTTTACTACTTACTGCTTATGGGCATTGAGTGTGGTCAAGCTGTGTAGACCCTTAGGAACTTGTCATGTGGTTAAAATCAAGATTCACTTGCATGTTCACTCATACATGCTGCTTCTACTCCGGAAGTACGCATCCACATATATCCACTCATTTCCATCTCCAGATTCACCCAAAATTATTCTACTCCTGACCCGGGAGAGAATAGCCAAAAACATTATCCCATTCCTGTTATTCCCTGTGAAGTTAATGCTCAAGTCATTTCTACTGCCACTTGCTATATTTTCAAAAGAGGGAGATTGCTCTAAAAAAACGAGGAAATAAAAAGGAGCAAGTGCTCGGAACCTCGAAGAAAGAAAAAGTGAGACGAGAGGTAAAAATGGACAAGTGTCCGACAATAGAATTAGGGGTACAAGATACCCACCTGAGAGAAAAAAAAAGAGAAAAAAAATAGAGCATCTCATTCCCCTCAAAAGTTTTAAAAAGCAAGAAAGGTATGTATTCCCTCAAAAAGAGCATTAGACTTTTGTTATCACCATCATCACCATACACCACTCATTCACCACACATGCACATCTTGATTTGACTTATTGACTTGTTTCTCTAGATCCATGGTTTGACTATGCAATAAATGTTCTATGAGTATGTATACTGTATCTCCCACCTATGAGCTCCAGATATCAAAGCCTTATTAGAGTAGGGTGAGAGAGAAGGCAATGTCACTACGCCTTATACCATAAATACCACATACTTTGAGAGAGAAGGCATATACCATTACTGCCTTGGTAAGGATCCAGAAATACCACAAAAGAGAGACCCGAGAAAGTCATACAAGGAATCTCTGAGTTTTATTTGAAAAATTTGCAAAAACTCCAGAGCTATAGCTGATCAAGAATAAGAGACATGGCGTTTGACTAGACCGTTCTATCTTTTAACCACTCAAGATGCAGGTGACGGTTGCAAGCCCCATGCTGAAAGGTAAAATGAGTAAGTTTTAAGTCTTGATAGTTTACTCTAACTCAGGGATGAGACCTTATTTGAAAGCATATGTACCGTCAACGTTCAAAGGCGTTGCAGCAACTTCTGATCCATAATGAGTCTATCCTTGCTCAGGGACGAGCAAGAGGTAAGCTTGGGGGAGTTTGTTGACGGTCCTTAAGTACCAAATATAGTTATCAAATAAATAAAGAAAAGGATCCAAATGCAACCAACACCTAGACTTAGGGTTTTATCTGACAGAATTCCACGAGTTTTGGTGTTTGTCTATTTCTGCAGGGGGTTATTAGAAAATACGGAGGAAAGGCCCACACGTCGGGTTTACATAGAGATAATAATGTGTTCACCGATTTTCTATCATCTAGAAGACTCCAGAAGCCACGAGATCGAACGGGAGGCCGAACGGGCCCGGAGGCAGGGCGCCCGCCCTGCTCCCTAGGGCGCCCGCCCTGGCCTGAGAGCCAATCAGGCTCCGTCTCGCGGATTATGCTCCACCGACCTAAGGGATCAAGGAAAACCGTGCGATTAATGTCGGTTTGATCCGACGGCCCACGTTCACTTGAGGGCTATATAAGCAGGACCCCTGGCTCCTGGAGGAGGCACTCCCTCATTTTCAATTCTTCAAACCCTAATCTTAGGAGGAGAGTCTCTGATCAAGCCCTAGAGCCACCACATCAACTAGATCTCTAGTATAGCATAGCTACATAGGATTAGAACTAGAAGGAGTCAATCTTCGATTGGTTTCCGGATCTATCAAGAGGATTCTTGGTAATTCCTTTACTGTTCTTCATTGTTCATCTTTGTTCTTTAATATTATGAATACAACTTTGTTCTATTTCAATATATTGATTATGACTATGCTCTACTTGTTTATGTTTGCGATTATATTGTTCTTAGTTTATCGTAGTTATACGCTTGGCTTAGTTAGATTGGAATTATATACATGTTTAGGATCGTATAGCGTTTATCCATCGGATCCATGGGTAAATGATAAATATTGTGTAGGCGTGGTGCTTAGACCATATTTATCTGCGATTGCACCTTATATGCCGGATCGTGGGGTGGTCCGCGATGGTGACAGCTTCGTTGGTTCTTATATAGTCCCCCTCCCGTGTGTAAGGCAGGCAGAGCAACATTATTACGGGAGAGTGATTGCTATGTTTCTCATCTTCCTTGATAATATCACTATACATGGGCATAGTCCTTTCTCGCAATGATTGTCAAGTGTACTTGCACTAACTATGATATGCTAGACTTTATAGTTAAGAATAACTTAGGAAATATCCTTGTAGTTCGTCCTAATACCATGCTAATGACTTGCTAGAATATCTGTTGAGGTGCTTATCATTATTATATGTGGCTAGCTGATCAGATTAATTATGTTTGTCACCATTCATACTTTATCTATATTTTATGTGACACTTACCCCTGTATGCAAGAGATAGATGAATGCTCTCACATATACATGCAATGATTGATACTCATTCCTATATTCCATTCCATAATCAACATTGATGTTAGTAATCCCTTCCCAGTGGTAAAAATATAAATAACGATACCTGAAATACTTCCCGGTTAAAATGCTACATCGGTATTAATCTGTGCGCTTGCAGATCTTATTTATTATTTATTTAGAAGAGCAGTTGCATATTTCAATACCGCGTCTCTCATGTCATGCTGGGGATGACAACTTGGCTTAAGTGGCATGAGGGATAGGTTCGGCATTTTTGGCGCCGTTATCAAAATTAGAAAACTAAGTCTACTTTTGGTAATGACGTTAAGAATGCCCAACAACTAGCCCAGAGACTACTGAACACCTCTGTTCCTAGTGGAAATACGATACCCTGAATACCACGGGTGAAGTTCTACAATGGTACTTCCGTGCGCTTGCGGACTTTTCTTCTTACGCTAAGAAGCACCAACAAAATATTGTCGAGCACACTCCTGAGTATGATGAGCTAGCAGTACAAAATAATGATATAATAATCATTGATTCATCATTGCATAACGATATCGACTAGATGTGGGACTTGGGCCGGGCTGGGCCGACACGGCATGGCCCCCTCATGCCTTGTGCCGCTTTGGGTCATGCCCTCTAGGCACGGGAGGCACGTCGGGCCATGCCAATATAGCATGGTGAATCTTTTCTTCGGCCCAAGCACGACACATGGCACGCCAGCACACCTTCAGGTCGTTGTTGGTGCATCTTAGCATAAGCAAAAAAGTATACAAGCGCATGGAAGTACCACTATAGCACTTCACTCGGTGGTATTTAGGTTATCGTATTTCCACAAGGAATGGAGGTGCGAGAAGTCTTTTAGCTAGTTTGCCCAGGAGAACAAGAGGAAGGATAACTCGGGTAGTGAGGTTCTTCTAAGGTCCGTAATCCTAAGAGGAGATACCTTTGCCACTATAGACTTCCTTCGGGCACTGGCATACACTTGGTCTACCAAGCAATACAGGCCTACGGCTCTACGCTGTATCTGAACATGGGGGATTACAAAGGACGGAAAGGCTGTCACCATATGCTATCTACCCCTCAACCAGAGGATACGGGGCAAACGAAGGTGACTTCTAGCTTAGACACCACGTCTATGCTATCGGTCACTACTCTATCGTTGGCCATGATCTTCCATCTTTATCAGGAGTCCTCTACTAGAGCACCCATAACGAGGATGGATAATGAACCCGCAATTAAGTAGTATCAATGATAACTTTACTTAAATAATTAGTACCGAAGTTGAACATGAACTTCTTACTCCAAGTAGTAAGATGAACGTAGAGGTACAAGTGTAGAGGGGAGCAACAAGTCTGGCACTCCGTCCACCCGATGTACAAGGTTTGCCGAGTACATGAAGTAGAGGGGCACCGCTACTCCACTAATCCTCTATCACTTTCCTCTCTCACTCCCTACTCTAGTCTAGCTAGAAGCTAATGGAATGTGTGTAGCCCTTCTTCTTCTCCAAATGTGTATGATCCTCATGAATGTGAAGACGGGGTCTTCTTATATAGGCTTGAGGAGGTTGGTTTACATGTTATTTTAGGAAAATACCCCATGCAACCACCTCCCTGTGCATTGAATGCACCGCCTAAGCAATGTGGGGTCGGGTGGAGTTGGGGGTGGTGCGGTCGCACACCCTGGGCCAGCCCACTCGTCACTACCTTGCTCTGGTGGGTGGGTGGCTGGGCCTGGATGGCTCCCACGCTGGTGTTTTGGCCCAAGTTTGAAGTTTGGATGGGCTTTGCTTGTTGTTCTGCTTGAATGTGCCTTCTCGGATGCGTATTTTAGTGTGTTTTCAGATGTTGCTCTGCAAAACATACATGTACCAAAACTTGCGGAGAATGTTAGTTAAAAGCCCCTATTCATAAGTTTTGGTTTCCATATTTGTTAATTTTATTTAAATGTTGGTGATAGAAATATGAGTTAAGAACCGCCAACAAGCTCCCCCACACTTCGTCCTTTGCTTGTCCTCAAGTAAAGTTCTAAGGACTAAGTAGATTCTTCTCCTTGATTTGGAAATCTGCATACAGGTTATTCCAAGCTTCACCTAAACCTGTGAACTTCCAAGTTGAAAGGATCAAGATGCCCAAGAGGGGGGTGAACTGGGCTTTTCTAAAAATTAATTGCAAGATTCAATCCTATAAGCCGGAATTCACCCCTAGTGCCTACTTGTGTTCCTAGAGATTCTACCGATAAAAGTTTTGCACCCTAGTTTCCAATCCTAGTCTAGCATGGCAATTCTAGGAAAGTAAATCAAGCAATGAATGTAAATACGAGAATGTAAATGCTTGAAAGTAAGGGCAAGGAATACGACGATGTTTTTCTGAGGTATCGGAGAGTCGCCACTCCCCACTAGTCCTCGTTGGAGCACCCGCGCAAGGGTGTAGCTCCCCCTTGATCCACGCAAGGATCAAGTGCTCTCTACGGGTTGATTCTTTGACACTCCGTCGCGGTGAATCGCCCAAAACCGCTCACAAGATGAGTTGGGTCATCCACAAGCTCCGCCGGATGATCACCAAACTCCCAATCACCACCAAGCCGTCTAGGTGATGGCGATCACCAAGAGTAACAAGCTAGAACTCTCACTTGACCACAACGAGCCCAAATGAGAAGGTGGATGCACACTTGCTACTCTCTAATCGCTAGTGAGGAACTCTCAAGCTTTGATTCTCAAAACACAATCCTCACTAGAGCTCTTGCACTCCCTTGCACTTCAAAGGTGTTTCTCAGCTGATCAAATGAGCAAGAGACCTCTAAAAGAGGTGGTGGGGATGTATTTATACACCCCATAGTCGAAACGAACCGTTACCTGCCAACTCAGCAAAACATGGGGTGACCGGACGCGCCGGTCGAAGTGACCAGACGCGCCGGTCGCCGTAACGGTCAAAATTCCGAAAACTTGGCTGAGTGACCGGACGCGCCGGTCAGGGGTGACCGGACACATCCGATCGTGCAGGGAGCTTACTGTAACTAGACCGAACGCGTGACCGCGTCCGATCGGTGATGACCGGACGCGTCGCTGGACCTTACTGGAACGTGACTGGACGCGCCGATCACACCCAGGTCGCGTCCGATCGGGTGTTTCCCCTTAAGTGACACGTGTCAGCTCTGACCACCGCGTCCGGTCCTCGCAAGGGCCGCGTCCGGTCGTCAGCGCCGAAACACAGTCGCAGAACTGAACTGACCGGACGCGTCCGGTCAAGCCGAGGACCGCGTCCGGTCAAGGGAAAAACACCCTAAACTTTCCGAAACACGTCGCAACTTGAACCAAGTTGCTTCCAACTGAACTTTGAGCTATTCTAGAGCTGCCTAGCCCTAAGTTTAACAAGTGTGCACCACACCTAAACATAGGACTCACCTAGGTCAAGCTACTCGCTCATGCCCCCCTTTATAGTACGGCCAAAAGAGAAAAAAGAAGATCCTAACGACTATTCCGAATGTATCTCAACACCTCGACATCCGGAACTAACCGTCCTTAATCTTGACGTCACTCCTTTGAAAACCAAAACGATTTCCATCAAGGGGCATGAATACCGTGGTGCCCAAAGCAGTTATAACCTCCATGACCTAACTTATCAAAGTTTCTGCAAAACACACGTTAGTCATGGTAATAAAGCGTTGTCATCAATTGCCAAAACCAAACCTCGGGGCCTAGATGCTTTCAATCTCCCCCTTTTTGGTGATTGATGACAACACTAAGATTCAAAAGATTGGAGTTGAGGTTTTCTAGCATGCTTGGTTCACATAAGCAAAAAGCAATAAGCACAAAGGGTTAGGAAATGCTTATGTGCCCCAAGCCAAAAGTGTGTACTCATAAGATAAGACAAAAAGCGTTAGTACACAAAGAGATATAGCTCATAAGAAATCGGAGTAAGGCACGGAAGCACAACCTTAGAGCTATAACCAAAACAGGTGACATGAATTAACACAGTGACTAGATAAAACATTTAGACTCAAAGTATCTCACACGACCACATGTCACACGAATGCAATGACTGAAAAGTAAACATGATGCATGAATGCAGCACACAAATAAGAACGAAAACCCTCTAACAAAACTCCCCCTGAAACTACTCTCTCCCCCCCTTTGGCATCAACCGCCAAAAACTAGTCTAAGGATCTGACGGGGGAACAGACGGAGTCATGTCGGGTGCCGAGGTGCGTAGAGTAATCACGAAGTGCAGAGTGTCTCCCTCGGAATCTGAGCTATCTGGCTGACCCTCTGAAGAAGCACGTGGCTGTGAAGCGGTCTGGGTCTGAGCAGCAGGAACAGGTACTGACGTAGTAGAAACAAGTGGAGCAGTCTCTGTGACCTGAGCTTATAGCGAGCCAATAGCTGGGGGATCGGTCGAGGCAACTGACGAAGGAACTGTCTCTGTAGTGCCCGTCCCTGTCATAGGAGGAACAGCTACCTCTGGAGCTGACAACCCTGAAGAAGTAACAAAGGTGGTAGTGTGCGAGGGTGTCGGCTGACCAGTCAACTTGCTGTATGTGGCACTGTAATCACCGAAGGGTGTGCCTGTCAGGAGGTGAGGGCGAGGCTGGTCTGAAGGAGTAAACCTCGTCTGAATAGGCGTGTAGCTCGGGGACTGGAACGACTGGGGGACTTACTGCTGTGGAGAGGTGAACTGAAAGCTCGGCTGTCCCTGACTCGATGGACCACTGGACTGTAAAGCAGGAGTCAGGACAGAAGCAGGCGGAGGAACCCCAACAGTGACTAGATGGCGCAGAAGGTCCAAATACTACTGCTGGCTAGCTGCACTCTGACGCTGCATCTTGTACTGCTGTCGCTGCATCTCAACTTGCTGGCGCTAGATCTCAAGCTACTGTCGCTGGAACTCGTCCTGACGAGCCTGTATCTGTGCAAATGCTGCAGCTGTGTCCTGAGCCTGTCGCTGTAACTACAGCTCCTGTCGCTCCTGTGCCTGGGTCAGCCTCTCAAGTATAGCCACTATGGCTGGGTCTGAGCGGGAGGCTCAACCAGAGCCACCGGCCTCGTGGTCGTGAGGCCGAGGAGACCGATACCTGGGGATGGGATGGTAGTCCTCGTCAGTGCTGTCAGAGGCCTCATCCTCAGGGAGATCAGCAGGCTGAGCATCAAGATCGGCAAGCTCTGCCTCAGCAAGTCCCTCAACTGTGGCGTCCTACTCAGCTGCTGTCTCGGGAACCTCAGGTCTCTCGCGCTGTCCTGGCACTGGGGCCTGCTCTCTAGTAACTGAAGCCCAAAGCTGTCGGATATCATACTCAGGAAAAGCGGTGGTAGTATCTGATATCTCAGCTCTGATCTCTGCTGACAGATCTAATGATGAAGCATATCCAGTGAGCATAGGGCAGCTGACGATGTCCCTTGAAGCCCTCAGCTAGGGTGTCCTCCATTTCACTAAGCATGAGATCCCAAACGTCAAAAGGTGTCTGTGAGAGGAGGTGGTGAACAACCCATAGTTGCATCCGAGTCAATCCCTCTCTGTAGCCAAGCCTGGGAAGAAGAGTACGTCTGACTATAGCATCCAGGACTCTGGCTAGTGGTGTCAAGCTGGCAAGAGTGCGACGAGACCCTTCGCCAAAAGGCTCACGGAAGCAGGGTCGAATCAAATCTGTCGGTGGCACTGTCCCGCCGTGAGGGCGTCTGGGTGGAGGAGTCTGACCAAAGCAGAGCTGATGAATCTTTGTGTCTGAAGCTGGGAGTCTGAGAATCTCCCGCACTCTAGTGCTGTACAGTCTGTGGTCGCGGCCTCGGAATGCAAAGTGTATGAACTCATGGGCAGGATCAATCCATAGTGAAGCATAGAACTCTCTGACCCATGTGCCACAGTATGCACCTGTCCATCCAAGAAAATCTGACAAGCCTGGCAGAAAGGACAAGTGCGGACGAAGCTGCTCTCCCACAACCTCAACAAGTGACTCAAGCCGACAGACCCTCTGTGGTCGAAAAGCAATGCCGCTGTCAACAAGAGCTCTGTAGAAATCCTCCTGTAGAGGAGTATAGAAACCCTCTAAAGCTCTGGGATCCCTCTGAGGTGGGAACCACTAACTGACCTCAACAAACCTCAACCCTTGCACCTGACGTGCTGTA
The DNA here is from genome assembly GCA_022457205.1 of Saccharum spontaneum. Classification (NCBI taxonomy): domain Eukaryota; kingdom Viridiplantae; phylum Streptophyta; class Magnoliopsida; order Poales; family Poaceae; genus Saccharum; species Saccharum spontaneum. The sequence goes on along the minus strand of CM039598.1, from coordinate 28,542,010 downwards.
GCACCCCTCAAGTCAAAGTGCTCGACCGGGGGTGAACCTCTAGCCCTGGGAGGAGGACGTGCTCCACGACGCTAGCCCTCTGGCCTAGGAGTCACCTGAGCTTGTGTGCGTGTGGAACGGCGACGCGGTGGAGTCTGAGCTGGCTGCTCCTTTGTGCCCTCTGTGCCCTCTGGAGCCTCTGTAGGTGGATCAACTGACATAGCATCCGTAGCTCCTGTGTCCTCTGTGCCCTTAGTGGCCTCTATACCAAGCTGTCGACCTTCAAGATGAAAGCGACGCTCGCCAATGCGTATCCACTGCTCCTACCTCCCCTCTCTACCTGCTCTGCTGCATCTGCAACGGCCTGAGCAATCTCTGCATCGGTGAGTGTCTTCTTCTTCTTCATGGCCATGATCTTGATGCGCTTTCCACGCGCAACCTCAGACAGACGAGGAGGACTGTCGTCCCCGTCACTAGGAGCACCACCGGCGTTCTTGCAATGTACCATGCTGTCAAGCTGTCGGAAACCTCTGAAATATGGTGAACTGACACTCGAGAGGCTTGGCCTCAATCCGTATCCGCAGGCTTGGCCTTGGATTCAGCAAACTGAGATCACCCTGACACACCGACAAACTCGCTGAAAAGACGGAATAGATGGATCTACTATAAGCAACACATATAACTAAAAGGTACGAAACCCTAGAGATAGCAAGCATATAAGATGAGATATGAATCGAAACGCGATGGCTACCTCGGATCGACGAGAAGACGGTGATGGGGTAAGACGACCTAGATCACGAGACTTCCCGAATTGCCGGACGAGCTCTGATTTGCCGAAACACGAGATAATTAGGATTAAAAAGAAAGAGTTACGGCAAACCCTAGCGAGGAGGTCAAGGTGACGCGAAACAACCTCGCGAAGAAGACGACGCGCGACGAAACCTCGACGACGAACGGCCGAACGACGTTACGCGAACCCTAGGGTTAGGGTTAGGGCAACTTGACAAGAACCGATCAGAGGCAAGCGCGAGGCAGTCCACGGCCGGAGGTGATGCTGGCAGGCTCGGGCGCGGCTCACCGGCGGCAGAGGCGTGGCTCACCGATGGCGAGAGGCGAGAGGGCGGCGGTGGCGCGGGCAGGCGCGGGCTGGCACAGGCAGGCGCGGGCTGGCGCACGCGCGAGCGAGGAGGGAGCGGGGTGGCACGGCAGGGCTTCGCCGAAGAGGAGGGAGACGGTGGGGCGCGGCGGCTCCGGTGAATCGGCGGATTAGGGCTTGCGGTGGCGAAAAAAACGCGGGCGGATGAAGGAGTACGGGCCGAAGACGAACCGTTTTATGAGGGATTAGATCTGCTCGTCACGCGATGAACGGACGCGGTGGTCGATATGACCGGACGCGGTGGTGTAGCGTCCGGTCACACTCCAGTAAGCTGGAGCGACCGGACGCGTCCGGTTAGGACTGACCGGACGCGGACAGAGTCCGGTCGAGGGTACTCGGGAAAATCATCGCGAATGACCGGACGCGGTGGTCAGCAGCAGCGCGTCCGGTGCAGCGTCTGGTCACTAGATCTGGAGTTGGTCTTCTGGATGACCGGACGCGCTGGTGGTCGCCGGGACCGGACGCGGTGGTGAAGCATCACTACGTCCGGTGCAGCATCCGGTCCAGCGTCCGGTCACTGTTTTTCGCCCTTCTTCGTTCTGAACTTCGACGCGACTTCTCCCAATCAAGTTCCAATTCAAAGAGACACAAATAAACACCAATTGGAACCTGATATGAGTGACCTCACTCAAACCCTCAAGTTTTTCAAGATAGATTGCCTTAGGCTAGTATTATTTTTAAGAAAATAGGCAATAAACACCCGAGGAGCAACGTATGGCCATGCAATAGAGTTTTTGAACCTTTAGGAGCGTCAAAATAATCTCTCTATCCATGGACGAACACAGAGGTTGCTCAAAGCCAAACCGAAAAGAAACGACAAACTAACAACCATGCATATGCAATGCAATACACGAAAGTAAAGCAAGGTTGCTTGTCAAGTTTGATCCACGGTTAGGCTTCTTCACTCCTCCAAAGGAGGGTTATCGTAACCGTGTTAGCCAAGCCCTAAATGCATTGCGATAAGATAAACATGGCATATAATACAATGCAATGCAAGGGACAACACACGCTCATTTTTTAAAGTTGCTAGAATCAAGCACATTGAGTTCACTTCTTAACCTACAAAAGGTGGCCTCATCCAACGGTTTAGTGAAGATATCCGCTAATTGATTTTCACTTCTTACACCTTCTAGTGATATGTCATTTTTAGCAACGTGATCTCTTAGAAAGTGATGGCGGATATCAATGTGCTTGGTGCGAGAGTGTTGTACCGGATTGTTAGCAATTTTAACGGCACTTTCATTATCACATAAAAGTGGCACCTTTTCAAGAACAATTCCATAGTCTAGGAGGGTTTGTTTCATATATAAGATTTGTGCACAACAAGCCCCCGTGGCAATGTATTCCGCCTCGGCGGTGGACAAAGCCACACTATTTTGCTTTTTAGATGACCAAGATACTAAAGATCTCCCAAGCAAATGGCACCCTCCGGATGTGCTTTTTCTATCAATTTTGCAACCGGCATAATCCGAATCGGAATAGCCAACTAGTTGGAATCTAGCTCCTTTGGGATACCAAAGACCAATGCTTGGGGTGTGCTTAAGATATCTTAGGATTCTTTTTACGGCACTTAAGTGAGGTTCTTTAGGGCACGCTTGAAAGCGAGCACACATGCACACACTAAACATGATATCAGGCCTAGATGCGGTAAGGTACAACAAACTACCAATCATAGAATGGTAGAGAGTTTGATCAACCGGTTTACCTCCCTCATCTAGGTCGAGATGTTCATTTGATGGCATTGGGGTCTTGATTGGTTTGCATTCTTCCATCTTGAATCTTTTGAGAAGATCCTTGGTATACTTTTCTTAAGAGATGAAGATCCCTTCTCTCATTTGCTTGACTTGAAACCCAAGGAAGAATGTGAGCTCACCAATCATTGACATCTCGAACTCCTTCGACATCAATTCACCAAATTCCTTGCAATAATCTTCATTTGTTGATCCGAAGATGATATCATCAACATACACTTGACAAATGAAGATCTCCCCATTAAGCTTCTTGGTGAATAGTGTGGTGTCGACCTTCCCAATGGTGAAGCCCTTCTCAATGAGGAAGTCCCGGAGGCGCTCATACCACGCTCTAGGGGCTTGCTTGAGCCCATATAGCACCTTGGACAACCTATAAACATGATTAGGATATCTAGGGTCTTCAAACCTAGGAGGTTGATTAATATAGACTAGTTCATTTATGAAGCCATTTAAGAATGCACTTTTCACATCCATTTGATATAGTTTCATATCATGATGTGATGCATATGCAAGGAGGATACGAATGGCTTCAAGTCTTGCAACGGGTGCAAAGGTCTCTCCAAAATCAAGACCTTCAACTTGAGAGAACCCCTTTGCAACTAGTCTTGCCTTGTTCCTCACTACTATGCCTTGGTCATCTTGCTTATTTCGGAACACCCACTTGGTTTCAATGACTCTTGCACCTTTGGGATGCTCTTCAAGTGTCCATACTTGATTGCGGGTGAAGTTGTTCAATTCTTCATGCATAGCATTCACCCAATCCGGATCTTGAAGAGCTTCTTCTACATTCTTAGGTTCAACACAAGAGACAAAAGAGTGATGTTCAACAAAAGAAGCAAGCTTTTGAGATCGAGTCATTACTCCCTTAGTAGGACTCCCTATGATGAGATCTTGTGGATGTGCTTGAAGTAGAGGTGAGTTTCTTCTATCAACTACTTGAGGAGGTGGATGGGGAGTATCAACATCTTGAGCTTGTGCCTCGGCTTGTTCATGAGAGACATAAGTATCTTCATTTTCAACTCTCTCATTCTTGTCATCATCTTGAGGCACACGTGATGAAGATGGTGGATCAACAATTTGTACATCGTCATCATCATCTTTTGGCTTGATGTCTCCCACGGGCATGTTCTTCATGGCCTCCCTCAAGGGTTCATCACCTACATCATCACAATTCTCAACTGCTCCATGGGAGCCGTTAGATTCATCAAATTCCACATCATATGTTTCTTCAACCAAACCGGTGGCATGGTTAAATACTCTATATGCTTTGGACTTTGATGAGTAACCAACAAGAAAACCAATATCACAACGTCTTTGAAACTTTCCTAGGTGTTGATGCTTCTTGTAGATGTAGCACTTGCAACCAAACACCCGGAAGAATGAGACGTCCGGCTTCTTCCCATTAAGCAACTCATAGGGGGTCTTGCCAAGAAACTTTTGTAGGAAGAGACGATTTGAAGCATAGCATGCGGTGTTGATTGCCTCGGCCCACAACTTTTCCAGAGTGTTGTACTCATCTAGCATTGTTCTTGCAAGGGTGATCAAGGTCCGGTTCTTTCTCTCAACTACACCATTTTGTTGAGGAGTATAGGTTGAAGAGACTTCATGCTTGATTCCAATTTCATCACAATAAGCTTCAATGTTTGTGTTGTCAAACTCTTTGCCATTGTCACTTCTAATCTTCTTTATCTTGACTTCAAATTCATTTTGAGCTCTCTTTGCAAACTTCTTGAAGCAATTAGCCACTTCGGATTTGTCATGAAGGAAGAAAGTCCATGTGTACCTTGAGTAGTCATCCACTATCACAAGACAATAGAAATTATCACCCAAGCTCTTGTATGTTGTAGGCCCAAACAAATCCATGTGTAGAAGTTCTAGCACTCTTGAAGTTGACATGAAAGCTTTGGTTGGATGAGTGTTTGCAACTTGTTTGCCCGCTTGACATGCACTACAAGGTTTGTCATTTTCAAACTTCACATCCTTCAATCCTCTCACTAGTTCTTTCTTCAATAGCTTGTTGAGAGTGTTCATTCCAACATGAGCAAGCCTCCTATGCCAAAGCCAACCAAGTGAGGTCTTGGTGAACAAACATGTCATCAAATTTGCATCTTCAGAGGTGAAGTCAACTAGATAAAGATTGTTGTATCTAAAGCCTTTGAATATCACTTGCTTGTCATCTATCTTTGAAACTTCCACTTCATTTGGTGTGAACAAGCATTGGAAGCCAAGGTCACAAAGTTGCCCAACGGATAATAAGTTGAAACTCAATGAAGCAACATAGAGCACATTTGAGAGTGAGTGATCATTTGATATTGCAATCTTGCCTATACCCTTGACTTTGCTCTTTGAATTGTCCCCAAATGTGATCTTCTCTTGACATACCCCATTCTCTTCAATGGAGGTGAACATACGGGGATCTCCGGTCATATGTTGAGTGCAACCACTATCAATAACCCAATGAGATCCACCAGTCTTGTAGTTCACCTACACACAAGAGATCAAGCTTTTTGTTTAGGGACCCAAACTTGAGAGGGGCCCTTGACTTTCTCAACTAGTGACTTGGCAACCCATATTTTCTTTGGCCTATTCTTGTTTGGGGGACCCAAAAACATAACTTTCATCTTTCCATTAGAATCTTTTCTTAGCATGTAATGAGCATTGAAGGCAAATGGTCTAGCATGCTTGGGCAAGGGTTGTGGTGGTGGAGTTTTGCATTCATGAGCAAAATGACCTTCTTGACCACACTCAACACATCTCTTTGGCTTGGGCTTTGACTTGCTTTGTTGTTGTTGAGCTTTTGCCTTCTTCTCTTGATTTGCCAAGTACCCAATGCCACTTCTATCCATCTTCATAACGGTGTTCATGAGTAGCTCACTTTGCAAATATTGACCTCTTGTGAACTTGCTTAGGCCGGTCTTGAGATGCTCTTTTTCTTGCTTGAGCTTTTTGTTTTCTTCAATGAGTGACTCATTTGTTGTTTGCTTCTCAAGAGCCATCAAACCTTTTAGCTTCTTGTTCTCATTTGCAAGCTTCTCATTTTCACTCTTGATCTTGGCATAATCATCATAGTTGCTTGACTCAACCACACTCTTGCCTTTGCTACTAGAACCTTGCTCAATGCTTTCAATGATCAAGTCATCACATGATGTAGCTATATCACACTTAACAACATTGTTAGTAGCATCATGTGTCTCAAGAGCAAGTTCATTAGCAACCACAAGACTATCATAGTCAATTTTCAATGTGGTGTATTTTTCTTTTAGAGAGTTATGTCTAGTGATGATCTCATCATGCTTCTTCTCAAGCTTATCATATTGATCTTTAAGCTCTTTATTAGAAGTTTTGAGCTCCTTCAGATTAGAAGACATAACTTCATTTTGATCTTTAAGCTCACCACTAGTCTTTTGAGCATTTTCAAGCTTAGATGAGAGTGATTCATTTTCATTTTGAAGTTCATCATTTTCATTTCTTGTCCTTCTTATGACTTTAGTGTATTTGTTCAACAATTTTACAAGTTCATCATAAGAAGGTGCATCATATTCATCATCACTATCACTATCATCATCATCATCACTATCATGATTTTGTACCTTTCGTTCACCCTTGGCCATAAGGCATAGGTGAGTAGAGGACGATGATGGTGAAGGAGGCGGTGAAGGTGGTGATGAAGATGTTGGTGAAGATGATGGCCCCATCACAAATGCGGCAACCTTCTCTTTCTCATCATTGCTTTCATCTTCGGAGGACTCACAAGATGATTCAATATCGGTGAGCCAATCACCAACAATGTATGCCTTTCCTCCCTTCTTCTTCTTGTGGAACTCCTTCTTCTTGCCATCCTTCTTCTTGTATGGCTTGTTTTTCTTCCTCTCTTCTTCTTCATCACTTGAATCATTTTTCTTGCCCTTGTTCTTGTTCTTGTACTTGTCTTTTGGTGGTCTAGGGCATTGATGAGCTAAGTGGCCAAGTTCACCACAATTGTAGCAATCCATCTCCGAGATTGGCTTTCTCTTGCTACTTGTGAAGAATTTCTTTTTCTTGCCGTCCAACTTGATGCCACTCTTGTTGAGCTTCTTTAGCATTTTGGTGGTCTTTCTCACCATGAGTGCAAGTGATTCATCATCAACATCACTTTCACTTGAGCTTTCTTGCACCATCATGGCTTGGCCCTTCTTCTTCTTCTTGTCATGACTAGCTTTGAAGGCCAAGTCTTTCTTCTTGGAAGATGATGAGCCCTCTTCCGGAGTGATGTGCATGTACATCTCATGAACATTGATCTTCCCCAATACTTGTGTCGGTGTTGCGGTGGAGAGATCACTTTGGTGAAGCACGGTGACAATGTGACCATACTTCTCAATGGGAAGAACACTCAAGATCTTCCTTGCAACATCCGATTGGCTCATTTGAGTGAGCCCAAGAGCATTGAGGTCCTCTACAAGAACATTCAAACGAGTGTACATATCATTAGCACTTTCTTTGGGAAGCATCTCAAAAGAATTAATTTTCTTTAAAGCAATGTGATAGCGTTCCTCACGCTCACTCTTAGTTCCCTCATGGAGAGCACAAAGATTTTCCCACAATTCATGAGCGTTCTTTGCATTACGCACACGATTGAAGATATCTTTGCCTAAGCCCCGATAGAGTGCATTTTTGGCCTTTGCATTCCACCAGTCGTACTTCTCCTCATCACCAATGGGGTTTGCGGGATCCTTGATAGCGGGAAGCCCTTAGATTGTGGCTCTAAGAAACCCAACATCTATGACTTCGAGATACGCCTCCATACGGATTTTCCAATATGGAAAATCATCCCCCTCAAAGGTGGGAGGTGGTCCTGCCCCGTTAGACATCTTGCTCTAGGCGGTAAAGCCTAAATTAGGAGCAACTCGGCTCTGATACCAATTGAAAGGATCAAGATGCCCAAGAGGGGGGTGAATTGGGCTTTTCTAAAAATTAATTGCAAGAATTAAATCCTGTAAGCCGGAATTCACCCCTAGTGCCTACTTGTGTTCCTAGAGATTCTACCGATAAAAGTTTTGCACCCTAGTTTCCAATCCTAGTCTAGCATGACAATTCTAGGAAAGTAAATCAAGCAATGAATGTAAATACGAGAATGTAAATGCTTGAAAGTAAGGGCAAGGAACATGGCGATGTTTTTCTGAGGTATCGGAGAGTCGCCACTCCCCACTAGTCCTCGTTGGAGCACCCGCACAAGGGTGTAGCTCCCACTTGATCCGCGCAAGGATCAAGTGCTCTCTACGGGTTGATTCTTCGACACTCCGTCACGGTGAATCGCCCAAAACCGCTCACAAGATGAGTTGGGTCATCCACAAGCTCCGCCGGATGATCACCAAACTCCCAATCACCACCAAGCCATCTAGGTGATGGCGATCACCAAGAGTAACAAGCTAGAACTCTCACTTGACCACAACGAGCCCAAATGAGAAGGTGGATGCACACTTGCTACTCTCTAATCGCTAGTGAGGAACTCTCAAGCTTTGATTCTCAAAACACAATCCGCACTAGAGCTCTTGCACTCCCTTGCACTTCAAAGGTGTTTCTCAGCTGATCAAATGAGCAAGAGACCTCTAAAAGAGGTGATGGGGATGTATTTATACACCCCATAGTCGAAATGAACCGTTACCTGCCAACTCAGCAAAACACGGGGTGACCGGACGCGCCGGTCGAAGTGACCGGACGCGCCGGTCGCCGTAACGGTCAAAATTCCGAAAACCTGGCTGAGTGACCGGACGCGCCGGTCAGGGGTGACCGGATGCGTCCGATCGTGCAGGGAGCTTACTGTAACCAGACCGGACGCGCGACCGCGTCCGATCGGTGATGACCCGACGCGTCCGGTCGTCGCTGGACCTTACTGGAACGTGACCGGACGCGCCGATCACACCCAGGTCGCGTCCGATCAGGTGTTTCCCCTTAAGTGACACGTGTCGGCTCTGACCACCGCGTCTGGTCCTCGCAAGGGCCGCGTCCGGTCGTCTGCGCCGAAACACAGTCGCAGAATTGAACTGACCGGACACGTCCAGTCAAGCCGAGGACCGCGTCCGGTCAAGGGAAAAACACCCTAAACTTTCTGAAACGCGTCGCAACTTGAACCAAGTTGCTTCCAACTGAACTTTGAGCTATTCTAGAGCTGCCTAGCGCTAAGTTTAACAAGTGTGCACCACACCTAAACATAGGACTCACCTAGGTCAAGCTACTCGCTCATGCCCCCCTTTATAGTACGGCCAAAAGAGAAAAAACGAAGATCCTAACGACTATTCCGAATGTATCTCAACACCTCGACATCCGGAACTAACCGTCCTTAATATTGACGTCACTCCTTTGAAAACCGAAACGATTTCCATCAAGGGGCATGAATACCGTGGTGTCCAAAGCAGTTATAACCTCCATGACCTAACTTATCAAAGTTTCTGCAAAACACACGTTAGTCATGGTAATAAAGCGTTGTCATCAATTGCCGAAACCAAACCTCGGGGCCTAGATGCTTTCACAAGTGTCTGCCAAAATATCTTGGGTAATTGAAAAATGGAATAGCTTAGATTCAAATCTTCTCACTTTTATTCATGCTCAGAAACTTGGTAAGAGGCATATATGGAAGGTTTTGTCATATATGGCCTTAGTAGGTATTTGAATGTCATTCATGGAACATGCTATTTGAATTTTGTTTTGTAAAATAAATCCCAAGTACTTTGCAAGAAATGAGCAAGTGTCATATCATCTTACTATATCTCATTCGTCAATTACTTAGATAAAATGGGTTCCCTATTGATAAATGTTCACAAGTTTTTTGGAATATTAGCAAGGAATAAAAAGTATGCAAACTTTTTAATCATAGAGAGACATGGAGATGGAGTATTTTCTTTGTTTTAAAATTTATTCAGCTTTAAAGCTTCTATTAAAAATGGAGTGAGAGAATGAGAGTTGCATAAACCGAAGTTGAATTTGGCCATCTTTTGTGCAACTGAGTCGGAGGTGAGTGTGGTTCCTCCCCCACACTTGTTTTCTTACCTGTTCTTATTTGACACAGAAGAAAAGAAAACAAGTGCAATAAAATATTTCTAATAATAAATTTTTTATTCAATGATTAAATGGTAGGTGTATTACATGATTGGAATTTAAACATAATTTGAATGAAAAACTTGAAATATAAAGATGCACCTAATTTATTGCTGCGGTGGGAGTGGCCTAGAGAGGTTGGTTAAGAGCGTGCTCTACTCCCGCTGCTTTTGCCACCCTAGCAACTCTCTCTGATGCCGCGGCAAAGTTCATTGATCTCATCATCGAGGTCCTTGATTTGCATAAGACTCGACAAGACGATCATTGGCCTTTCTCACGCTTTCGCGTAGGCTTTTGTTGCTAGCGCTAAGTGAGGTGAGCATAGGGCCCTTGGGTGGCTGCTCATCCTCACTATCGCTGAAAAATCCAGCGAACTGCCCTCTAATAGGAGGCTTTACCATCCTTTTGAATCTAAGAGGCGCACCCGAGGATTCTGATTCTTTCCCTGATGGAGCCAGCTTGCTTACTGGCTTTTTAGCCGGTTTGCACATGAGCACCTTTCCATACCCGCCTTCGGGTTTGCGCACGCCTACCACAGTGTATGAATGGCTAGGCCTAGTGGTATGCACGAACGAGCTAGCGCGAAAAACCGAATTGCCCAAAGGTGTTACAAAAGAGCGCTTGCTTAGGTCCGCTATCTTCGGGTGCCTTCCGCTTGAGGCTGATGGTGCCGGTGGTTGGATGTATCGGTGCCACCTTCTTCTCCTTGGCACCACCAAGGGGCGCCTTGGGACGTGTCATGGTCTTGAGGCTAGAACTACCGCTCAGGGCATAGCTAGGTGGTGCCATGATAGCGAGCGGTGCTTCGATGATGATCCTTACTTCTTCCCTCATGTAGGAGCTCTCGGGCACTAAGTCTATTGAAGCCGACACTTCATCAAGGTTGTAGGTGGAGCTAGAGGCTATGTACAAAGCGAGGGCATGGCTGGCCATGCTAGGCTTAGAATGCTTTATGGAGGGAGAGAAGAAATGCTTGGAGCTTGGTGTGAAGAGAGGAGAGGCTTGGGGTTCTTATATAGGTGACTCGACCTCTACTGCGAAGGAAACAACATAACACCACCATGGCCATGATACTCAAAGGATCAAGGAGATACACGCAAGGATTGAGGGCCAGCGGAGCCACGAGTGGTGCGGCCGCACCATGGGTGCGCCTGCACCCCCAGGTCCTCCTCCTAGCCTCGGTTCTCTTCCAAGTGCATGTGCATGCATGGTGATCCTAGAGATGCTGGTGTCAGATTTTTATTCACTAGGATCAGCGAGTGATAGTCCAAGATGCACATGATCATGGTGAATCAAAAGGATATTCATGTTGCAAAAGTCACATGATCTTGTAATTAAGAGTGGAATATCATGTGATCAACATGTATCAAGCAAGATTGAGCAAGAATCATGGTTTGTCTAGTGAGGGCATAAATGTCATTTAGCCATGATTGCTTGCTTAGAAAGATAAAGCAAAATTTTTATATTTTAGGTAGATGAAAGAATGTGTTAGCATAAATATTTTTCAAACTTTTCATAAGTTTTGAATGAATTTATCAAAAGCAATTAGCAATTAAATCTATTCTATCTATTTCTAAGTTAGTGTTAAAAGAAGGCACTAGGAAAACTTTTAAACATTGATCGTTAACTTTGAAAATGTTACCATCATCGTCTTGGATGGTGATCGCACCATGTGGCGATGTGTTGATGACGGTGTACGGTCCTTGCCATTTGCTTCTTAGTTTTCCTTCACCGAAGAGTTTGACTCGGGAGTTAAATAGTAGAACCTTGTCTCACTCCTTGCATTCTCTGTATTGGATTCGGTGATCATGCCATCTCTTAGTTCTTTCTTTATAGAGCTTGGCACTGTGATACGCCTTCTCTTGCCATTCTTCTAGCTCGGCAATTTGTTTTTGTCGATTTCTGTCGGCTAGCTTCACATCCATGTTTTGGCTCTTTATGGCCCAGGGAGCTCGATGTTCAAGCTCAACTGGTAGATGATAGCTTTTTTCATAGATGAGCTAGAATGGCGACTTGCCAATGGGAGTTTTATAAGTTGTCCTATATGCCCATAGTGCATCAGGTAGCTTATCTTTCCATCCTTTTCCCATTGCATTGACCATTTTCTATAGGTTTTGACTGTTAGAGCAAGAGATTCATTGTCAAAGTAAGTGTACACAAAAGTTGTGGACATGATGTTTGCTCCAACAGTGGGATTGTAAAGCACTTCCACCATCATTCCATGAATTTTGCATTGAACAGTTGAAGGAGGTACGCGAATCTGAATTTCTTCAGAAGAACGTTCCACTTCTTCAGTCCATTCGTTTCTCAGAATCATGGTCAACTCCTTAATGGACTCTTTAAGGATAATTTTGTCCAAGAGGTCCAAAGGGGTGATAGGAAAGGGTGGTTTCTTTTGGCATGAGTAATTCGAGGTATTTCCGTAGTCCTCGGAAAATTCATCCTCGAAATACAAAAGGTCCAACGGTTGGAAACCTTCCTCGGGATCTTCTGGTTCGTGCAAGGATCTCTCTAAGGATGTTATGGGTTCAGCCTTGGCCGAAGAGACTTCCTCGTGGCTCAGCTCGGGTTCTACGCAAAGGGGTTTATTGACATTTACTACTGCTATTACTAAACTAACAACACCAGTAAATGCATGGTAATGATTAACATGTCTCTAGCACACTAGTCACCACTCACATACCTACGCTCCTAAGCTTGAACTAAGTTGTCATCCCTAGTTATATAGCTAGAAATGTGTACTGGTACTATATAAAGGAATCTATCATTTTATGTGACTAGGCAGAAATAATAAGAATGAATATATGAATAAAACTAGTTCTGCAAGCGGACAGATAATTATACTATTGTAGCATTCTACCTAGAGTATTACCAGGTTGTCGATTTATATTTATACCACTGGGAAGGTCTAGCTAAATAGGAAATCTATAGTATTGATAACTTCCTATATATATGATGAATGAGAGATAAAACCAAAATCATATACTCTACTCATAACAGGGATAAGTCACATGATAAAGATATATATGATAAGTAATGATTAGTCATCATCATAATAAGATAATAGATTCACTCAGAGCACTCTAGCTACTACAATAACGTCGTAAGACCCGAATATTAGAGAGATAATTCCTAATGTAGTTCTTTAATCACAAGTCAATGAATACTCTAATTAGTGCAACTACATCTAACAATCATTGTTAACATTACTACTATGTCATTATCCACACATAAGAGCATCAACTAGAGAGGCTTTTAAGACGCAACCATCACCTCCGATGCGACCACGCTCTACATAACCTATGCGCAGGGGATGGACTATAGAGGACTCAACGAAGCTATAATAGTCACCTTAACGATCTACCACACGTCCCGAAACATCAGGGAGCACTCGTAGATATGCCCTAGGTACCTTAGGATAAACGATATACGAGCATATGCATGAACTCAATAATAATAAAGTAACTATGCTAGACATATAATCAAAGTAAACAATGAACATTGCAATCAAGAACTAGATGAAGATTAATGTTGCCATAACACTGTAATAAACACATAATGATGAATAATACAATGAGAGAGGAGAGCACAAGAATAGTACCAATCTCCACGTTCTTGACAACGTCAGGAATCCAAGCTAGGTTGACCAACTTGACTCCCTTTAGATCTAGTCTAATTAGGCTATCGCTATAAACTAGAGGAACTCTAAGGAACTAGGGTTTTTAGCTCTAGATGGCTTGATCTCCAAATGACTTGATGGCTCCAGGGGGGTCAGGCTCTGTATATATAGTCCGGTGGGATGCACGTGAACCCTTGGATCAAACCGACTTGACGTAGGGCTAAGATTGATCCTCAAGGTCGATGGAGGAGGCTCGTAGAAGATGATAGGTGGGGCCCACAGCCAAGGGCTGGTCGACCTGGGGGCCTGGTGCCGCCCGGCCTCCTCCAGAAGCTTCTGGAGTCCTGCTTTCGCCTACTGCCTTCTCATGTCTTCTAGAGTCTTCTAGCATATCTTTCGCGGTGGAATTCCAATAATTCGTTTGATAATTAAGTCTCTCTTGTCGACTTTTCTGGAATAATCCCTGGAAAATAACAATTCACCAAAACTTGTGAAATTTGTCAGATAAAGCCCTAGACTCTTCTATTTCCATGTTTATTGATCATTTCTCATGTTTATTGCGCTATAAAATGTTGACGCTATCCACCGTTAACAGGGTTCTAGCGAAGAAGTGTTCTCTAGAATGCGGTCTAGGAGAGCTTCCCCTTCCGCTGTGGTTTTATGGGTAAACGAACCTCCGGCAGCTATATCGAGCTGTAGGGAAGATTCCTTACTAAGCCCTAACTAGAAATGCTGCAAAAGCACATGGTTGGGTATAGACAAGTCTGGGCCAGATCTCGTTAAAATTGAGAACCTATCCCAAGCTGCACCTATGGTTTCCTTCTCTTTTTGTTGGAAGTTGAGGATGTCTTGTCGTAGGGCAGCAATTTGGGATATAAGGAAAAATGCAAGACAAAATTTGTTCCTTAAATCTTTCCAATCGCCAGCTACCTTCCCTACGTTATGCGCGAACCATTGTTTCGCCCTCTCATCAAGTGAGAAAGGAAACAACTTCCACCGAAGTGTTTCTTGTGACATGCCTGAAATGGTCAGGCAAGCATAGAGCTGCTCAAACTCCCTTAGGTGATGGTAGGTGTTTTCATAATCGAACCCCAAGAAGGTTTTTTCCCAAGAATCATAACTAGAAGCTGTGATTGGCTTCGATGATTGTGGTGGTTCAACGAACTCGCCCTTGGGAGCACAAAGGTTTTGAATGGTGGGTTGCTCCATTGGAAAAGAGTAAAAAGAAAAGAAAGGTAAAAACAAAGGATACACGGGTGAACTAGGTTCGGAGACTAAAACAACAACTATTTTCCGACAATGGCACTAGAAATGCTTGTTGGTTCTTCTTAGCGTAAACAAAAAAGTCCGCAAGCGCATAGAAGTACCATTATAGCACTTTACCCGACGGTATTCAGGATATCATATTTCCACGAGGAACGGAGGTGCAAGTAGTCCATTAGCTAGTTTGCCTAGGAGAACAAGAGGAAGGATAACTCAGGTAGTAAGGTTTTTCTAAGGTCCGAAACCCTAAGAGGAGATACCTTTGCCACTATAGACTTGCTTCGGGCACCGACGCACACTTGGTCTGCCAAACGATACCGGCCTACGGCTCTACGCCGTATTCGAACGTGGGGGATTACAAAGGACAGAAAGGGCTATCACCACCTGCCGCCTACCCCTCAATAGGAGGATACGAGGCAAACGAAGGTGACTTCTAACTTAGACACCACGTCTACGCTATCGGTCACTACTCTAACGTTGGCCAGAAACTTCCGTCTTTATCAGAAGTCCTCTACTAGAGCACTCGTACGAGAACGGACAACGAACCCGCAAGTAAGTAGTAACAATGATAACTTTACTTAAAGAATCAGTACCGAAGTTGAACACGAACTTCTTACTCCAAGTAGTAAGACGAATGTAGAAGTATAAGTGTAGAGGGGGCCGACAAGTTTGGCACTCTGTCCACCCAATATACAAGACTTGCCAAGTACAAGAAGTAGTGGGGCACCGCTACTCCGATATCTGTAACCCTTCTTCTACTTCTCCAAATATGTATGATCCTCGTGAATGTGAAGAGGGGGTCTTCTTATAGGCTTGAGGAGGTCGGTTTGCTTGTTATTTTAGGAAAGCACCCCATGCAACCGTCTCCCCGTGCATTGAATGCACCGCCTGAGCAAGGTGGGGTCAGGCGGAGCTAGGGCGGTGCGCCCGCACCCACCCTAGGCTAGCCCGCTCACCACTACCTTGCTCTGGTGGGTTGCTGGCTGGGTCTGGATGGCTCCTAGGTTGGTGTTATGGCCCAAGTTTGAAGTTTGGATGGACTTTGGTTGTTGTTTTGCTTGAATGTGCCTTCTCGGTTGTGCATTTTAGTATGTTTTCAGATGTTGTCTTGCAAAACATACATATACCAAAACTCACGGAGAATATTAGTTAAAAACCCTATTCCTAAGTTTTGGTTTCCATATTTGTTAATTTTATTTAAATGTTGGTTATAGAAATATGAGTTAAGCACCGCCAACAGTTATGCCAGCCCAAGCACGACCCTTAAAATATCTCTGCTAGTTTTCTTTTTTTTGCTTGTGATATGAAATATATATATCTTGTGTGTACTATTTTAATGAAAGTTTTAATGATTTTCATAATCTATTCAAGAATTAGATGAGAGATAGTATATTAAATGCTATAAAATTGTATTGTATAGTTGTAGAAGTGTCTGCATGCTATTTTTGTGTCGTGCGGCCAAGCACGGCCCAAAATATGGGCTAGGCCATGTGGCCCGTCATGCCGAGATCCTAAGCACGGCACGACCCAAAATATTTCGTATCATACCGTATTTGAATCGTGTCATGACCCCACCCTCATATGTCACGGCTCAAGTTCCAGCCTTAATATCGACGCCTCCCACCCTCCCGAGTCTCGACCAACAAAATCCGCACACTGCACGATAGATCTTATGCAGGACTGCGAGGGTATATTTGGGTTCCAATCAAGTTGCTGAGCTACCCCAGACTCAGTCAGCTGCAGGTGCAGTGACCGACAGCATTTCTGTGCCTCCGGTCCCCGGTCTTCTGCGTGGAAGACGTACGTATTACTAGCTACACTTCATACTGTATTACTACTAGTAGTTATATGAAACCATGGCAGGCATATTAACGCGTCGATGAAGGCGTACAGACTGCGTTAAAAGTGGACCTCGACCAACTGATTCTCCGGCCGGCTACAGTGCAAGACGTAGGGACCAATACGTAATGTCCGGGCACCACGTCATGCATGCTCCCTGCCACCGGTTCATATCAGCTGGTCCAATTATTCATTAGGAATCGACAATCCCACTACTACACGACTCACATTTCGTCGATCGTCCAAAATATCTTTAGTCTCAACGATTTCAGCGACCAGGACTAAATAAACCTTTAGTTTCGGTTGGTGTTACCAATCGGGACTAAAGGTCCCTCGCCAACGGCTCTGTTGTCAGGCGCTGTCGGGAGGGACCTTTAGTCCCGGTTAGTAATACCAACCGGGACTAAATCCCTGCCTTTAGTCCCGGTCGGTTCCACGGACCGGGACTACAGCTTTTGTCCTGGTCCGTGGCACCGACCGGGACTATAGGACTGGGTTTAGTTCCGGTTGGTGTTACCAACCAGGATTAAAATCTCCCTCTATAAATTGAACATCCCTCTTCTTCCTCCCTGACCGAGCCCTTCCTTGTTCACGTTCTTGTTGCTTGTTCTTCTATTGTTCTTGCTTGTCTCATCTCCGGCGATCAATCCACTTCAAACACTTCTACGCCGTCGTCGATTTGTTTGAAAGGTTGCTAGTTTCATTCTCCTATGTTTTAGCAGCACTATATGTAAATCCATGTTGTATATTGCTATTTTATTTCATATTGCTAGCTCCAATCACTTTTCATGTTTGAATTTTTATGAACGATGCTAATTATAGTACCTAAAAAGTAGTATACACATATAATGTTTAGTTCTATTATAGACTTTTTAGGATACTTTTTACTTTAATTTGTTCATGTTCTCATTTTAAAATATTAAATAATGTTGATTCTTTGTAATTTTGAAACAAATTTATTTTAACTTTAAAAATTCTTCAAATTAATTTTATTTAGAGACAAAATTACACCTTTTAATAGAAAAATACAAATTTTATGATTTTGCTATCTTTTTATTAACGTCCACAAATTAATTTTATGAAATGATGAACCACTTATAAAATTTTGAACTCAATTAGACAAGGTTGTGCCGCGCTCTTTTCTCATGCTAGGCTTTTAATTATGTGATGCCATATAATACAGATAATGACACGCCATTGGATGTACAATGCCGATCGCCGCTCCAACGAGTTCATTGAGGGCGTACGAGAATTCTGCAGTGTGGTAGAGGAAAACAAGCGGGATGGTTTTATGTGTTGCCCATGTGCCGTGTGTATGAATTTGAAAGAATTTTGTAGCTCAAGAAATATTCACTTGCACTTGTTCAAGTCGGGTTTCATGCCAAACTACATTTGTTGGACCAAGCACGGAGAGACCGGGGTTATGATGGAAGAAGGTGAAGAAGAACAAGCGGACCCTGACGATGTTTTTGCTCAATATTGTGACTTCGCAATGGAGGAAGTTAAAGAAGATGCGGATGCAGAAAACAGTATCGCTGAAGATGACGATGCTCTTGGTGATGTCATTCGTGATGCACAGAGAGATTGTGAAAGTGAAAAGGAGAATGCTAAGTTTGACCAAATGCTACAGGATCACAAGAAGTTATTCTACCTGTCGGCCGAAGATGGGCAGAAAAAGCTAGGCACGACACTGGAGTTGTTACAGTGGAAGGCAGAGAATGGTATATCTGACAAGGCATTTGGAAAATTACTGAAGATCCAAAAAAAGATGCTTCCGAAGCCTAATGAATTGCCCACCACTACATATGAAGCAAAAAAGATCATCTACCCTTTAGGATTACGAATCAAGAAGATACATGCATGTCCTAATGACTGCATCCTGTATCGTGGCGTTCACGAGAATTTAGATGAATGCCCTATTGCCATGCGTTACGGTACAAGATCTTGCGAGATGATCCTGGCGGTGTTGAGGATGAAGAACGTCCGAAGAAGAGAATCCCTGGCAAGGTTATGTGGTATGCTCCAATAATTCCATGCCTAAAACGACTGTTCAGAAACAAGGAGCACGCAAAGTTGTTACGATGGCACAAAGAAGACAGTAAGGTGGACAACATGTTGAGACACCCTACAGATGGGTCCCAGTGGAGAGAAATAGATAGTGAATTCCCAGACTTTACAAATGACGCAAGAAACCTAAGGTTCGCATTGAGTACGGATGGATTTAATCCTTTTGGGGACCAGAGCTCTAGTCATAGCACTTGGCCCGTTACTCTATGTATCTATAACCTTCCTCCATGGTTATGCATGAAGCGGAAGTTCATTATGATGCCGATGCTCATCCAAGGCCCGAAGCAACCTGGCAATGAAATCGATGACTACCTGAGGCCATTATTTAAGGAACTCTAGCTGCTATGGAGCAAACTAGGTGTGCGTGTGTGGGATGAGTACAAACAGGAAGAATTCCACCTGCGAGCATTGTTGTTCGTGACAATCAATAATTGGCCAGCTCTAAGTAATCTTTCAGGACAGACAAATAAGGGATATAATGCATGCACCCATTGTTTTGATGACCTTGAGGCTGTCTATTTAAAAAAATGTTGAAAGGTCATGTACCTTGGCTATCGTCGATTTCTAACTAAGAACCACCAGTTGAGAAAGAAAGGCAAACATTTTAAAGGTACGGCAGAACACCGGTCCAAGCTAGGTAACCGAGATGGGGCAGAGGTATTCAAGATGGTCAAGGATTTGAAAGTAGTGTTTGGAAAGGGACAAGGCAGTGAACCTGTTCCAAAAGACGCTTCGGGGCGCGCCCCAATGTGGAAAAAGAAGTCAAAATTTTGGGAGCTACCATATTGGAAAGACCTTGAGGTCCGCCACTCGATCGACATGATGCACCTGACAAAGAATCTTTGTGTCAATCTCCTAGGGTTCATGGGTGTGTTTGGAAAGCCTAAGGATACCCTTGAGGCACGAGAGGACTTGAAGCGCATGAAAGAACGAGACAACCTGCATCCAGAAAAGATAAATGATGGACGTCATTACTTAAGACCTGCTAGCTACACTCTTAGCAATGAGGAGAAGGAAAGCATGTTTGAGTGCCTAAGCAGCATCAAAGTCCCATCTGGGTTCTCCTCCAATATAAAGCGTATAATAAATGTGCTAGAGAAGAAATTTGTCAACTAAAAATCACACGACTACCACGTGATTATGACGCAACTGCTTTCGGTTGCCTTAACAGGAATTCTACCTCCACATGTACGTCTGGCCACCGTGAAGCTGTGTGCATTCCTCAATGCAATTTCTTAGACGGCAATCAATCCTTTTGATCTAGCTACTCTACAGAATAATGTGGTTCAATGTCTTATCAGCTTTGAGTTGGTGTTCCCTCCATCCTTCTTTGATATCATGATACATCTCCTAGTTCATCTGGTCAAAGAGATTACTATCATGGGTCCTGTGTTCCCACACAACATGTTTCCCTTAGAGAGATTTATGGGTGTACTGAAAAAATATTTTCACCAGCGGGGTCGGCCAGAAGGAAGCATTGCCAAGGGTTACGGTACAGAGGAGGTCATTGAGTTCTGTGTGGACTTCATTCCTGACCTTGACCCGATTGGTCTTCCTGAATCACGGTATGAGGGGAGACTTGGTGGAAAGGGTACACTAGGAAAGAAAACATATATCTGCCAGGGTGATGATTCTTTCAATAAAGCGCACTACACAGTTCTTCGAAACTCCACTGTGGTGGAACCGTATA
Organism: Saccharum spontaneum; assembly: GCA_022457205.1. Classification (NCBI taxonomy): domain Eukaryota; kingdom Viridiplantae; phylum Streptophyta; class Magnoliopsida; order Poales; family Poaceae; genus Saccharum; species Saccharum spontaneum. The sequence continues at coordinate 28,521,575 of CM039598.1, read as the reverse complement.
TTGAGAAACACATGAATTTTGTACAATTCGAGGATCCTGGGAAGAATGAGGCTTGGATTGCGCGTCATCACATGGAGACATTCGGTGATTGGTTGCACAAAAAATGTCAGGGTGATAAAACTATTGGAGATGAACTGTATTTGTTGGCTAGGCAACCAGCGTGGCACGTCCTCACGTACAAAGGGTACGAGATAAATGGAAATACATTTTACACCATATCCCAAGATAAAAAGAGTACCAACCAAAATAGTGGTGTCCGCGTGGATGCTACAGAACCGAATGGGAACATACATATATATTATGGTCGCATAGAGGAGATTTGGGAACTAGACTGTGCACATAATTTTAAAGTCCCTCTATTCTGATGCCAATGGGTGAAGATGAACGGAGGGGTATCAGTCGATAAGGAGTACGGAATGACAATAGTGAACTTCAACAATATTGGGTATAGAAATGATCCATTCGTCCTTGCTGCTGATGTGAATCAGGTGTTCTATGTGAAAGACATGTCTACAAAACCCAAGAGAGGGAAACACGACGAGAAAAAACCAACGAGCCAAAGCACCACATAGTTCTTACAGGGAAAAGAAACATCGTGGGAATTGAAGACAAGTCAGAGGTGTCAGAGGATTATGAAAAGGATGAACAAATTCCTGACTTCTGTGTGGCCAAAGACCCAAGCATCCTGCTCGCTGCTGAGGACACTCCATGGTTACGGAATGATCATAACCAAGGGCATTACGTTAAGAAAAAGTTTACCACTGTGCCCGCTTGATATAGGTAGTGAACTCAAATTAATAATGTGTATTTGACATCTTGTGTAATATAATTGTAACATTATGTGTTGAAAAATCAAATTTGAGTGGTTCAAACTTTGCTATATGTGGGAATTGTGGATTTTCAACTACACTTTGCCAACACTTTCTCAAATGCAAAAAATGGTCTATATATTAAATTTAGATCTTGATGAGTGGAACAATATTGATATTCATGACTTTTCCAGTCGAGACCATCCAGGGTTCCGAAAATCGGCGTTTGGCTATGAATTATTTCAAAATTCAAAATTGAGTGGTTCAAACTTTTACAAATGAAAAGTTGACCATTAGACCAAATGTAGGTCTTGAAGAGTGGAACAAAATTTGTATTCATGAGTTTTCCATTTGAGACCATCCAGGGTTCGGTCAAAGTGTGTGTTTCTAAAAACCAATGTTTTGACTTAGCTCAAACTTGGTCAAATGACCAATTTGATGACTTCAAATGAAAAACTTTTGAATACCAACTTTTTAGAGCTCATCAAGATCTACATTTGATACATGGACCATATTTTTATCTGGATAAATTTTAGCAAGTCCTAAGCACATGTTTTCAAAATCGAAGACGCGTTTTGGTCAGACTTGGTCAAATGACAAACTAAATGACTTGAAATGAAAAACTTTGGCATACCAAGTTGTTAGAGCTCATCAAGATCCAAACTTTTTATATAGACCATTTTTTCTATTTGAAAAAGTTTAAATAAACAATACTCACGAAATCTTGAATCTCACACAAACATATGAAACTATATGTGGGAATTGTGGATTTTCAACTACACTTTGCCAACACTTTGTTAAATGCAAAAATGGTCTATGTATGAAATGTAGATCTTGATGAGTGGAACAATATTGGTATTCATGACTTTTCCAGTCGAGACCATCTAGGGTTCTAAAAACCGGCGTTTGGCTATGAATTCTTTCAAAATTCAAAATTGAGTGCTTTAAACTTTTACAAATGAAAAGATGACCATTAGGCCAAATGTAGGTATTGATGAGTAGAACAAACTTTGTATTCATGGGTTTTTCATTCGAGACCATTCATGGTTCGGTCAAAGTGTGTGTTTCTAAAAACCAATGTTTTGACTTTGGTCAAACTTGGTCAGATGACCTATTTGATGACTTGAAATGAAAAACTTTTGAATACCTAGTTGTTAGAGCTCATCAAGATCTACATTTGATACATGGACCATATTTTCATCTGGATAAATTTTAGCAAGTCCTAGGCACGTGTTTTCAAAATCAAAGACGAATTTTGGTCAGACTTGGTCAAATGACAGACTAAATGACATGAAATGAAAATATTTGTAATACCAAGTTATTAGAGCTCATCAAGATCCAAACTTTTTATATAGACCATTTTTTCTATTTGAAAAATTTTAAATAAACAATACTCACCAAATCTTGAATCTCACACAAACTATATGAAACTATATGTGGGAATTGTGAATTTTCAACTACACTTTGCCAACACTTTGTCAAATGCAAAAATGGTATATGTATGAAATGTAGATCTTGATGAGTGGAACAATATTGGTATTCATGACTTTTCCAGTCGAGACCATCCAGGGTTCCGAAAACTGGCGTTTAGCTATGAATTCTTTCAAAATTCAAAATTGAGTGGTTCAAACTTTTACAAATGAAAAGTTGACCATTAGGCCAAATGTAGGTATTGATGATTGGAAGAAACTTTGTATTCATGAGTTTTCCATTCGAGACTATCCAGGGCTTGGTCAAAGTGTGTGTTTCTAAAAACCAATGTTTTGACTTTGGTCAAACTTGGTCAAATGACCAATTTGATGACTTCAAATGAAAAAAATTTGAATACCAAGTTGTTAGGGCTCATCAAGATCTACATTTGATACATGGACCATATTTTCATCTGGATAAATTTTAGCAAGTCCCAGGCACATGTTTTCAAAATCGAAGACGGGTTTTGGTCAGACTTGGTCAAATAACAGACTAATAGACTGGAAATGAAAAACTTTGGAATACCAAGTTGTTAGAGCTCATCAAGATCCAAACTTTTTATATAGACCATTTTTTCTATTTGAAAAAGTTTAAATAAACAATACTCACCAAATCTTGAATCTCACACAAACTATATGAAACTATATGTGGGAATTGTGGATTTTCAACTACACTTTGCCAACACTTTGTCAAATACAAAAATAGTCTATGTATGAAATGGTGATCTTGATGAGTGGAACAATATTGGTATTCATGACTTTTCTAGTCGAGACCATCTAGGGTTCCGAAAACCGGCGTTTGGCTTTGAATTCTTTCAAAATTCAAAATTGAGTGGTTCAAACTTTTACAAATGAGAAGTTGACCATTAGGCAAAATGTAGGTCTTGATGAGTGGAATAAACTTTGTATTCATGAGTTTTCCATTCGAGACCATCCAGGGTTCGGTCAAAGTGCGTGTTTCTAAAAACCAATGTTTTGACTTTGGTGAAACTAGGTCAAATGACCTATTTGATGACTTCAAATGAAAAACTTTTGAATACCAACTTGTTAGAGTTCATCAAGATCTACATTTGATACATGGACCATATTTTCATCTGGATAAATTTTAGCAAGTCCCAAGCACATGTTTTCAAAATCGAAGACGGGTTTTGGTCAAACTTGGTCAAATGACACACTAATTGACTTGAAATGAAAAACTTTGGAATACCAAGTTGTTAGAGCTCATCAAGATCCAAACTTTTTATATAGACCATTTTTTCTATTTGAAAAAGTTTAAATAAACAATACTCACCAAATCTTGAATCTCACACAAACTATATGAAACTATATGTGGGAATTGTGGATTTTCAACTACACTTTGCCAACACTTTGTCAAATGCAAAAATGGTCTATGTATGAAATGGAGATCTTGATGAGTGGAACAATATTGGTATTCATGACTTTTCCAGTCGAGACCATCCAGGGTTCCGAAAACCGATGTTTGGCTTTGAATTATTTCAAAATTCAAAATTGAGTGGTTCAAACTTTTGCAAATGAGAAGTTGACCATTAGGCAAAATGTAGGTCTTGATGAGTGGAACAAACTTTGTATTCATGAGTTTTCCATTCGAGACCATCCAGGGTTCGGTCAAAGTGTGTGTTTCTAAAAACCAATGTTTTGACTTTGGTCAAACTAGGTCAAATGACCTATTTGATGACTTCAAATGAAAAACTTTTGAATACCAAGTTGTTAGAGCTCATCAAGATCTACATTTGATACATGGACCATATTTTCATCTGAATAAATTTTAGCAAGTCCCAGGCACATGTTTTCAAAATCGAAGACAGATTTTGGTTAGACTTGGTCAAATGACAGACTAAATGACTTGAAAATAAAAAACTTTGGAATACCAAGTTGTTAGAGCTCATCATGATCCAAACTTTTTATATATACCGTTTTTTCTATTTGAAAAAGTTTAAATAAACAATACTCACCAAATCTTAAATCTCACACAAACTATATGAAACTATATGTGGGAATTGTGGATTTTCAACTACACTTTGTCTACACTTTGTCAAATGCAAAAATGGTCTATGTATGAAATGTAGATCTTGATGAGTGGAACAATATTGGTATTCATGACTTTTCTAGTCGAGACCATCCAGGGTTCCGAAAACCGGCGTTTGGCTATGAATTCTTTCAAAATTCAAAATTGAGTGGTTCAAACTTTTACAAATGAAAAGTTGACCATTAGACCAAATGTAGGTCTTGATGAGTGGAACAAACTTTGTATTCATGAGTTTTCCATTCGAGACCATCAAGGGTTTCAAAAACCGACGTGTATCTCTGAAAATTTTAAATTTTCAGATTTAGACAATTAATGTCACGCATTTGGATAATTATTATTGAAGAAACAAAAGTTTAACGTCCAAATGACCTAAAAACAAATTTTCTATCGAAAGCCAACAATTTTATATATTTTAATTGCCCATTATATTTTTGCATTAACACAATATTCATTATAAATAACATTTATTTTGGATAATATGAAATATTTGAAAAAAATAGTGTTTACAATTTTTGTAATGCACAATAGAGTCAAACTAAACTAATGAGTATTTTTAAAAAAGTTTATGATAAATTTTTAATTTACTATGCATTTAGAAAGATGAAAGAAAAAAAAGGTGAAAAATAAAATTCACTAGGCGCCAGAATTTGGTAGAAGGACCTTTAGTCCCGGGTCTGGCCACTGCCCGGGACTAAAAGGGGCTTTAGTCCCGGTTCCAGCCACGAACCGGGACTAAAGGTCGCCACGAACCGGGATTAAAGGTCTCACCCTTTAGTCCCGGTTCGTGGCTGGAACCGGGACTAAAGCCCCTTTAGTCCCGGGCGGTGGCCAGACCCGGGACTAAAGGTCCCTGGCCTATAAAGGCCCGGCCTTCTTCCTCCTCCCCACCACGCGCAGACACGAACCGTCGCCGTCTCCCGAGCACCGCCGCACGCCGCCCCGAGAACCGCCGCGCACCGCCCTCGTCATCGTCCGCGTCCGCGTCCGTGTCGGCCGGTCTTGTCCTCTGCTCCTCTCACGGCAACATCGTGGATCCCGGCCGTTCGCCGTGGCAACGTCGTCGTACTGGCCTCTGCTCCTCTCTTAGTGGCATCGAGATGGCCGGGATCCTCAATGACATCCTGCACCCTCCCTATCTCCGGTGGTCGATGCTCTTAATATGTAGAGAGAGAGATTCTATTGTTTTGGGCAAGAAAGTCAATGACAAGCGGGCCCTAGGTGTCATTATCTATTGGAATGAGTTTGAAGGCTCTATTTTAAGGGCCACTGCTAGAGTGTAGCCTAGAAAATAGGACCCTCAAAAGTAGGGAGCCCTCAAATAAAAAGGAGGTACCATGTTTTGAGAGCTATTGCTAGAGTTGCTTTTTGTTATTTTTGTACAAGATTTTAGAAGTGTAATAAAATTATGAAAATTTTTATGTAGACTCTCTATGATGTGTAATATCTAGGAAAACTATTAAACCTAAAATTTGAATAGTTTTTCCATGAGTTAAATTATCTATTTTAATTAAGAAATACAACTTGTGATAGACTTACTTGTTATTAGATGTATTAAGTTAGTAGGAGTTGGTCCATACCGTTGCTGCATGATTACCTTGATCTACACTTATATCCAGATGATATCCCACTAATATGTGTAAGTTGATCTCTTATGCTTAGTAATGCCTAAACCCTAAACTATAAACCCTAAACCCTAAACTGTAAACCCTAAACCCTAAATATTTTTGCAGAAATGGCCGACCCGAGAGAAGACGAAGAAATATTGTTGAACATGATCCGCGGTAGCGCTGAAGAAGGTCGTTATGACGATCGTGAAGGCAATGAGAACCCTGAGGGCATCGACGACGGTTCTCAGTACTTGGTCGACTCGAATGACCAAGACAATGTTGGCGAGGTCTGTAATATATGCAGCCTCCTATGTTTATATACATGAAATTCAAAAAAAATTGCTTTATTAATTGTCTTGTTTCTGCCTACATAGCCCTCTGTCTCAATGACAACCACGGGGACCAGCAGAAAAGTACGAGGCCCGAAGAAGCCGATGGAGGGCCGGTTGGTTATCACGGATTTCGATGAGGGAATAGGTCAGCCACGTGGACCCCATGCAAGGGCCTTTGTCAACCACTTAGGGTACCTTGCTCGGGATAGGATCCCGATCAATGTCCGTGAATGGAAGAAAAATAAGCAACGCCCAAAAATCAGTTATGTCTCCGACCGTGATAAGGAACTAGTTTGGGGTGATGTGTTGCAACATTTCACGCTAGACACAAATGATAAACAGTTGAAGGAAAGAGTTCGGGATTGGTCTATGAAGAAGATGGCCACACAATTCCAGTGCTATAAGAAGAATCTATATAATGACTATATCAAGAAGAACAAGACTCCGGATTTCAACTGTAAGCACTTTGTCAAGCTGTGGCCGTTTTGGGACGAGTTTGTATAGTTCAAGATGTTGGAAGAGGGTCAGCAACGGGCTAGAAGGAACCAAGAGAATGCCCGACACAAGACCTACCACCATACGATGGGATTAGGTGGCTACCCTACTGTCATTCCTAAGTGGAAAAAAGTCAAGCAAGAGCTAATTGACAGGGGGTTGGTACCAGAATCCCTTGACTGGCCTAAGCGTGCCAAGCACTGGTTTTTCACTCACAGAGGCCGCCTGGACCTAGAGACCGGAAAGGTCGTGTATGGGGAACGCATCCAAGCTGTAGTAGAAAGATTTCATCAAGTCCGCTTCGTCGCTCAAAGTGGAGAGTGGCAACCGAACAAAGATAAAGATGAGCTGACATACGCCCTGGGGAATCCTGAGCATGATGGACGGACGAGAGGCTATGGCTCCGTGTCGTGGGAGCATGCCTTCCCTCAGGACAGAGAAACTTATAGAAGCCACCAGAGAAAGAAGGAAGAGGATAGGGAACGGCTACGCCAGTTGGAGGAGGCTATTATGAAGACCAGTGAAGTGGCTCGTAAGGCACTAGAGCGGGAGGAAGTGCTTAAGGCCACTATGAATGAGCAAATCAGAAAGGCTGTGGAGAAAGTTGTAAGTTCCCGCCTCCAGAGCTTGTCACAGCCAGCCGCTAACATCAGCCCCGGCTCAGCTCAGTTGAAAAGCAGTTGTGCTTCTACGGAGGTGCCTGTGAGGCAAGATGATGACGTAGGGATGCGCTTCCTGGTGGATGACGTCACCGCTCCATTGATGTCCTGTGAGCTGCATATTCCGGAGGGGAATGCCACAGTCAAGGTGGTTATACCGGTGTTATATCTCCTATCGACCCCACTAAGACACCAAGGATCCACTCGGTCGCAATACCATTCGGATATGCTAGTGTCTCAGTGGATAGAGTGGTCAAAGGCCATGAAAATGTGGCTCTGGATATCGAAGGTGGTGGACCCTAGGTGAAGCGGAGAAGACATTCATATGTTGGAAGAAACGGTACATCATTACTCCTGGGGCGCCACCACCACAACCGAACCCTAGGTGTGGATGATTGTGAACGCAATTGCTTTTCAATAATTATGTACTATATCTAATTATGGTTCACTCATGTATATACCTTGTTTGTTTTTTTCAAATCTAGGACCTCCCCAAGTCTGTCTATCTATTCACCACATGACCACAGTGCCGTGGGACACGACGACGACGACGATTTCATACAAGACAAGGCTGCATCCCCACCGCTGGCCGTATCTCCTCCACGACATACTCCAACGCCGCTAGTAGCCCAATCTCCTCCACAACACCAAGCTCCAACCGCGGCGCCGCCGCCTCCGCCAATGCCGACAATAGCCACCTCATTGGCACCGGCTGGTCCATCGAGGAACAAGAGGCCCGCTGGCCCATAGAGATCGGTCCCACCACCTCCGCTGAAGAAACAAGTTGTGGTCACGAAGATCCCAAAGATGACCAAGCTTTCATACGAGAAGACTGATGAAGAACTTAATGCTTCAGTCGAGGCAGAAGTGAAAGCGTTCTTCGAAAACACCAAAGCTGACGCACGAGCAAAGCAAGAGAAGCCATACCTAATGTATCCTCGTGTAAAGCTACGTCAAGTGGTGCAGGCTATGCAAGACGAGAAGCGTGCCGCTAGTAAAAACCAGCGCCGCCACTATCAGACTATGAGCGTACTATCACAGAGAAAATCAAGGAGGACAAAAGGAAACAGAAGACGGCCGGGAAAGATGTTACACAACTCAGCCAACAAGCGCAGCATCAGTGCCGCCACTAGCGGTTGAGAATCAATATGGTTCCAACATGAACTTGATGCAAATGTCGGTACCTGATGATGTGGACTTAGATGAACTCGCCAAGTGGATGAATGTGACTGGGCTTTCCTTAGAACAACTTCTCGGTCGAGAGGAACTGACAACTGTTAAAGAGGCCGAAGTTGTTGATGAATGGCGGAGGAAGTATGTATATGGTAGGAGTCTATGCGACCCTGCAAAGGTAAAAAATCTTGGTACACAAATGTACAAGCTGCACGAGTACTACTTGAGATTTTGTGCACAACATCAAAGTGAACAATATCTGGGCGTCCAAGTCAGAGACCGTCACTACTTCCGTGGAGATGATGTCATCTGGGTACAGTTTAGCGAAGTACACCAGCTTCTCTATATGGATGCTCTTGACAAATCTCTCATAAGTTGCTACTGTCTGTAAGTAATTCTTCCTTTTAATCAATAATCCCACTCTAGCATATGTACGTATTCGTAATAACTATGCTCACGATGTGCAGACACATGATGAGAGAATTCAGATTGAAACAAGACGATCGAATTGGTTTTATTGATCCGTATGTCGTGTATAAGGACACAAAGACTAAAGATCCATTCAATCTGAAGATCAAAGAAATGGAGAAAAACCTCCGGAGGTTCTTTTATAACCAAAGACATAAGGAGTTGATACTCTTCCCTTACAATATGGGGTAAAGTGTTGTGTTATATCATGTCTTAGTCAATCCAACATTAATATATATATATATATATATATATATAAGTTGACTCTATAAACAAATACAGGGATCACTAGATACTCATTGAGATTAAGATCAAGGAACAAACTATAAATATGTGGGACTCAATGAGAAAAGAGCTGGCAATGTACCAAGACATGATAGACATGATCTAGAGGTAAGTTCTATCATTCATTAATTATCGTTGTCTGCTCCTTTAATTTACTATGCTATACCTAATCAACGACCGACTTATTGGGCAGGACTTGGGCTTGGCTACAACAAAGATATCGTACGGATCTGAAAGTGCCACTCCCCTCTCCTAACCAATTTATGTGGATACTACGTTTGCGAGTACATACAGTGTAGAAAATTTACACCTGCTAAAGAGATGCTAAAAGTAAGTAACATATGTATACAGTAAATTCATATCTTATTTATTTGTTGAAACTAAATAAATCTTATGTATATTAATATCTTTTCCTTTAATTAATGCAAATGGAAGGAGTGGGAATTGAAAGAACAGGTGTTCAAGCACACAATACTCGTCGCAATCCAGGAGACGATCGCAGGTTTCATCAACGATCATGTCATCCCGGAAAACGGCGAGTTTCACCACAACCTTAGGTTGAATTTGAAGAGTCCAAACAAGAACGAACACTTGTATGAGTTTTGAGTGGCGGGCAAACATTTGTGTAACTCATTAACCGGCGGCCGAACACTTGATTACTTGTATATTATTGTAAATGTAATGTGTACGTATATGTATAGCTCTATAATATATATATATAGTTTCATACTTTATTTGTGTGCAATAATAACGCTCTCGTATAGGTGCAACGTATACGGATAATAGCAGCGAAGAATAAATTAGAAAACAATATAACTGAAAACCAAAATCAATAATAAATTGGAAAGAAAAAGAAAAAAGAAAAAAGAACCTTTAGTCCCGGTTGGCTGCGCCACATCGATGCCTGGCAGCACCTTACCAACCAGGACTAAAGGTCTTCCTTTAGTCCCGGGCATGAGAACCGAGACTATAGGTGGGACATTTAGTCCCAAAACCTTAGTCCCGGCTCGCAGCCCGGGACTAGAGGTCCTTTTAGACCAGGACTAAAACCCCATTGTGCAGCAGTGTCCGGAACACGTCTATGACGACGTTATTATGTATATATTTATTTAGAGTATCAGCGGAGGTCCCCACCGCGCCGGTACAAGGAGTCAACGGAAGAACAAGGCGAGATGAGCCGTTTATAGAATTATGAGAAATTTCTACATTTAACCCTGAGTCCAATCCACGTGTCTCACTTCTTGTAAAACACTATTTGGACACAGCTTCCTTCAGCAGCGACCTGAAAGTGTGAATTGAATGTAAGGCGCAGAGAATAATTAGTGCTTCCGTCCAAAAAAATTACAATTATTTTCACTACCCAGAACAACCCTTCGCTGCAAGTTCAAAAAATACAAATTCAGACTGAAAAAATAGTAAAAAAACAACTTTTTAAATACCAGGAGACCTACTGATTCTTCGCACAAAACACACGCGCTTTGCGACCTCAGTGTTCATGCGTTCATCCCTAACCAGTCCACTCACAGGACAATCATGTCCATTTGCAATATTCATCCTCCCCATTTTATGTGCATCTAGTTTTGGTATGAGTATTTAGGAACCTAAATAAATTCAAGTAAAAAAACTGTCAACAACAAATAACTATTTAAGATCTACAACTTTCGTTTTAGTCATTTCTCTATCCGATGTCGTTTGAAGGATTTGAATTTTAAATGTGAGGAAGTTCAAACAGAATTTTCCTTGGATGGATAATTTCCAATGCGAAAGTTATCAACTACAAAGTTGCATAACTTTTTGAAAACTATGATTTTTGTTTTGGTCATTTCTCCATCCGAGATCGTATGAAAATTTTAAATTTCAAATGTGAGAAACGCAAATATAATTTCGTTGGATAGATGGATTCAAATGAAAAAATGGTTAACAACAAAGTTGCAAAACTTTTCGAGATCTACAACTTTTGTTTTAGTCGCTTCTCCATCTGAGATACTTTCCTACCACTACCACTACACTACGTACTCACCTATGAGTTGTGACTATAGAGCAATGGATTCCTTTGTTATGAATCAAATATTTCGACATCAAAATGACTTTAAATGAAAAAGTTGTTAACTACAAAGTTGTATAACGTTTCCATATCTATAGCTTTCATTTTGGCCATTTCTCCATCCGAGGTCATTTAAAAAATTCAAATTTCAAATATGAGAAATTCAAACATGATTTCATTGGATAGATGATTTCAAATGAAAAAGTTGTTAACTACAAAGTTGCGTAACTTTTTGAGATATACAACTTGTGTTTTGGTCATTTGTCCATCCAAGTGTAAGGAAAATGGATCCTTTGGCCGATTAAAGTTTTGTTTTAGTGTTTGATGATCAACATGTAAAATTGGACTAATTAATGTTGTTTGCTAGTATAAAAGGTATAGTACAAATGGATGCAAGGAGGACTTGGATTTAGGCAAAGTGGTGAACCGGACGATCAACACCTCAAGCTAGATATTAGAAGCCAAACTGAAGACCCATAAGTACTTGCAAGAGTCAAAGACACAAGATGGAAGAAGCTCCGAAAAAAATGGAGCTAGTCGGTGCTGCACAACCGCACTGGACACATCGGACCTATCCGATAGATCTGCTTAAGGAGGAGCATCATACGCCACTGTGTGCACCGGGCAATGGTTGTAGCGTCCCACCAGACTCCTCACCGGACTAGGGCTCTAGAGAGGATGCAAAATGAGTTCGAGACATCTACAAGGCATCGGATGTGTCCGGTCACCTACCGGACGAAGCACTGGACTGCAACTGCGCTCCAATTGTCAGCAAAGGTTAGATTCTAGTGGCTACCTGTAGAAGGGCACCGGACCTATCCGGTGACACCCACCGGACACGTCCACTGACTGTGCATAAAGCTGTAGCAGGTTGCAATGGCTAGTTTCATTTTTGGGGGCTATATATATACCACCCCAACCGGCCATTTGATGGTGCGTGGGAGTTGGGAAATATACCAAGAGAGTTGAGGATTCACTCTAATTCTCTCTCCGCATACATAATGCTTAGTGTTTCACTCGGTGATTAGTGTAGGTGCTTTGCGAAGCGCTTAGACTAGTTAGACCACCGCTAATATGCTTGCTTTAGGTTTTGGCCTAGTATTTAGTGAGGTTTGCATAACTCTTATCACTGGTGGTTGCGCGCACCATTATTGTACATCGGAGGGGCTTGTAGTCTTACGAGACCACACCAACCACATTTGTGGTGTGGCCGCCACCATGTGCTGGGCAACAAGGCCCGTAGCAGTTTGGCCAGAAGATAGATAGTGAAGATGGTGGGGAGCGATCAGGGAGAGGTCATCTCAGAGACTCACTTGTGCATGGTGAAGGCACAGGGACAATCTATGGAGTTCCCTGACCAGGAGCTTGGCCCTTGCGAGGGCATCCTTATGAGCGGCTCTAAAGAGGACTAGGGGAAGCGTGAGCTTCTCGATACCTCAGTAAAAATACTGGAGTCAGCGACGACAGTTTGCATCTCTATCGCCTCTTTACCTTGCGCATTTGTATTATGTACCTTGGTTGTGTGCTTACCTTCCTAGTTTAGATTGATAGGCTAGTTGATAGGATTAGAATCTAGGTTGCATAACTTTTTTGCGGTAGAGATAGCAACACACCTAGCAAAACCTTAGTTGTACATTTAGATAGTTTATTTATTGCATAGGTTTTGACTACACTACGGAAATCAGGCGCTTTGCCGAGTGTCCAGGACACTCGGCAAAGCCATAAATACACTCGGCAAAGGCTTTGCCGAGTTCCGCACTCGGCAAAGAGTACACGGCAAAAAATTCGTTGATAAAGATCTCTTTGCCGAATGTTTTTTGTCGGGCACTCGGCAAAGGCTTTGCCGAGTGCCACGACAGCACTCGGCAAAAAAAAGTTGCCGTGACGGAGGAGATAACGTAAACGGATGCTTTGCCGAGTGTCCCACATTTGGGCACTCGGCAAAGATTTTTTTTAAAAAAAAATTCTTTGCCGAGTGTCCCATAGCTGGGCACTTGGCAAAAATTTTTTTTCCAAAATTCTTTGCCGAGTGTCCCACAGCTGGGCACTCGGCAAAGAATTTTTTTTTTAAATTCTTTGTCGAGTGCCCTCTGAGTAGCACTCGGCAAAGAAAATAATTTTTTTTAAAAAATTCTTTGCCGAGTGCCCTCTAACTGGCACTCGGCAAAGAAAACAAATTTTTTTTGTGAAAATTCTTTGTCGAGTGCCGTCCGAGTGGCACTCGGCAAAGAATTTTTTTTTTGAAAATTCTTTGCCGAGTGCCCTCTGAGTGGCACTCGGTAAAGAATTTTTTTTAAAAAAAAATTCTTTGCCGAGTGCCCTCTGACTGGCACTCGGCAAAGAAAACAATTTTTTTAAAAAAATCTTTGCCGAGTGCCCTCCGAGTGGCACTCGGCAAAGATAAATTTTTTTTTTGAAAATTCTTTGCCGAGTGCCCTCTGCGTGGCACTCGGCAAAGCAAAAAAAATTTTAAAAAAAATTCTTTGCCGAGTGCCCTCTTCCCTGGCACTCGGCAAAGCTGGGAAATTTGTCAAAATTGGCTTGCTTTTCCCAGCTTTGCCGAGTGTTTTTGTGATTGCACTCGGCAAAGGCTTCCTTTGCCGAGTGTTACACTCGGCAAAGTGACCATAACCGCCCTATTTTTTTTGAATTTTTACATTCCATCGCGATAAAAATAATATTTCACATATATATCAAATTTATCACATATATCTCACATACATCATAAATATCTCATATAGATCAGATGCATCACAACATATATAACATAAGTGCATCGTAAGTCCAAATAGCTAACACAAGTTCATCACAAGTCCAAATAACTAACACTAGTGCATCACAAGTCTATCACCAAGTGAACAACAACTAGAAAGACAACTACCCAGATCCCCAAGCTCCCCACTGAGACTGTGGTGTACCATGAACTGGATCATTCGAGGACCCGAGAGGTGGATTATTCGAACCCACTGATTGAGGCTGCACAAAGGAGAAGACATTGCATGTGTGAGACAATAATCCACTAGGCTACAAGTAGTGTTACGGTTTGGCCCTAAGCATGAACATACAAACTTAAACAATCATATTTATACTTACAGGAGTAGCATGCCCTAAAGGTGGAGGTGGCAGTATAATGAATAGCGAAGCTGGCGGAGCTACACCCGTCTTTTGCCCAAGAGCATGCATGTACTAGATAACCTTCGCCATCTGCTGCTGCTACCTCTGCTCCATCGCAATGCGCTGGGCCTCCATAGCCTCCATCCTTTTGCGATCGGCCTCCCGCAGGGCCTCCAATTGCTCGATCTGGGTCTGCAATATTTCACCACAATGTTTAAATAATGCAAAGCTAAGATATGTAAATATCAATGTATGACGAATAAAACAGGAATCACCTGGAGTGATAAAATCCGCTGCTGTGAAGTCTCTGGCCGTGGACGTATGGGAATGCTTGCGTCCGTGCTCTGTGCTCGAATTTGAGAGAGGGAGGGAGTAGAGGTAGCGTCGATGACGCCGTCGCCAAGATAGTACCGCCCATGCTTCTTGCCTCCTCCAATCCTCATCACGACCTCTGAATCAAAGTCCTGGGAACTCGGGTCGTAGTCGTCTCCATGGAGAGCCCTTGCCGCCGATGTGTACTCATTGATGCGGGTGTAGACGGACGGGTTGCTGTACGCCTTGGGCGGGTCCTCCGGGTTGTAGGAGACGTCGGATGTCGCCTTGCCCTTGTGGGCCATAGCATATGCCATGAACGTGGTGCACTCCTGGCCCGCATGTGACGCTGACTACGAGAAAGACAGCAAGATAATTAGAAATCAGGCAAAATTGAGCGTTAGAATAGAGAAATGAATTCGAGTACCCATGCTTGTCTGTATGCGGCGAGGTTACGGCTGCCTTGATGGTGCGGTACACCTGGCATCAGCAATCACCGCTCCCGGGCAGCGTTGTGCGCTTCGGTCCACTCGGGGCCACACCACCTGTCCACTATTATTTCCCAGCACTCGGGATACGCGACGCACCACCATGGACACATCTGCACATCATCAAGTATTTGACATATAAGATGAACAAATTAAGAGTACTTAATGTCAAAAAGAATCAATATTAATGTTCTTTATCTACCTGTATGTACTGGTCCCGGGTCAGTGTCATGCTTCTTGCTTGTGGCTTCTTAACATCCTCTCCAATGATCGACCTATAGTAAGTGACGACAGCCTGGACGCGCGCCTCATAATGAATGTCCACAATGAGCTTTTTACAGGCTTTGGTAAGCACCACCTCCGCCCTAGCCTCAAATCCCTCCTTGCATCTGTAATAAAGCTGCATATAGACACGATGTATCCATTCATTATTTCAAGAAAAATATAATGAATGTGATGCGATGAAGACTTACCCAAAAGTCTCGCTTCACCCGCACCATCTTGTTCTCAGCCTCTGCGTTAGGGGCGTTGGCGTAGTGGTCGAAGGTGTAGGCTGGCTCCCTCTTTCCGGCGTAGTCAACTAGACCAGAATAGTGGGTCCTGCACAAAAGACCCAGGATGCCATTGACATGGCGTGCGATACCTCCACCCGACACAACGGTCCAGTTCCTGCATAATTGATTAAGAATAAAATATTAGTTTCTACTTTAATTTTCAACATATCAAATGAAAAAGTATTGATAACATATTAATAGACTTACTTTTGCCCTTCCGGACGAATCACCGGGCGTCGATGAGTTGCCGGCGGAGGAGGGAGGCTCGCGGGACCTCGCAAGTAGACACTCGACGAACTAGAGGAAGCCGAACCCGTACCTACCGCCTCCTCCTCGTCGGCCGAGTCCCCACCCCCCTCCTCGTCCGTTTGCCGAGCCTACTCCTCCTCGTCCCCGTCTCCGTCTCCGTCCCCGACCTCCACCTCCTCCTCCACCTCGTCCTCCACCGGCGTGGGTGGATGAGCCTGCCTCCTGCTGCTGCTCCTTCTCCTGTCCGACGGCTCATATTCTGCAGCCGGCATAGGGCGTGTCCTTCGGTAAATCGAGAACACGTTCCTCTGATGGCTGCCCACCATCTTTGTTCAAACACCTGCAATTAGAAAGAATAAAAACGAGCTAATTAGAAATTAGAAAGAATAAACAAGAAGTAATTAGAAATAGATGCAAAATAAACAAAACATAATTACAAAATAACATTGTATTACATGTATTAGAAATAATCTGCATGATCGGGATTAGCTGGATCATAAGTCTCATCATCACTATCAACCATGTCAAAATAATCAACACTATCCGAAGGAGGAATATTGTCTTCATTGTCATTGCCTAAACGTAATCGCTCAAGCATTTGTAAGTCCTTCACATCTTGCATGTCATCTCCATCGTCCTCGTCATCAACCCAATCATCGTCTACATCCATTCCTATCGCTTCGGTTAAGTCTATCTCGAACCTCCCTTGTAGCCCCTCTTCTTGATAGAACTCCCCGTCATATGTGTTTATGTTGAAGTTGTAATCTTCATCGTTTGGGACAGGTAGTTTACCGTGTGGCGATACCTTGTGCACAATAGACCAACCCTTAAGATGCTCTTTGGTTTGGCATGCGTATAAGGTATAATAAACCTGCGTGGTCTGTTGAGCCACAATATATACATCATCTCCTGGATAGACAGAATCCTATCGAATTTCGACTAGCCCAAGATGAGGGGTCCGTCTCGTTACTCTAGGATCAAACCAATGGCATTTGAATATGATAGGACTAAGAGGTTTGCAACCGATGGCATTTACAAATAAAAGTTCGTATATTCCTTCAATTCTTCCATAATAGTCGAGGCCATCAGTGCCAGGGGTAAAAACTCTGCTATTTGTGGTTCTTCGGTTGGGCCGACTTTGCTCGTAGCTTGCTGTGTGAAAGCGATATCCATTCACATCATAACCGGTAAATGACTTGACCCTATAGGCACAGCCGTTTGCAACCTATCTCAGCTCGCCACTGATAGACGCATCGATTTGGGCCTGCAAGCTCGAGCAGGATAGATCATTATATTATTTCAACGTACGAGCAACTTGGAAGGTCGAACTAAGTACGCACAGCCATAAGGATTGAACCCATCTATTGCTAGCGCAACACGTACATTATGAGCCTCATCTGCTTTCTCACGATAAATGCAATCAAAGCGGGTCCATGCTTCACCATCAGATGGATGTACTAGTTTGTCAGCATTGTATCGTTTTTCCTTTTTGTGTCATGTCATCTGTTTCGCGGGTTTCTCGGTCATGTATAGCCGTTGGATCCTCGGTACGAACGGGAGGTACCGTAGGATCTTCACAGGGATCGTAAGCTGCCTCTTCTAGCCATCACCAGAGTCTACCTCTAGGTACCTGGATGATTTACACTTTGGACAATAATTTGCATCCTTGTGTTCTTTTCTAAATAGGACGCACCCCTTCGGACAAACATGTATCTGATCATATGGCATCTTGAGTGCACGAAGGAGTTTCTGTGACTCGTACATGCTCTTTGGCAGAATGTGGCCATCCGGAAGCAGGCTACCAATCACGGTCAACATACTATCGAAGTGTTCTCGACTCATGCTACACTCAGACTTGAACCCCATTAAACGTCCAATGGCATCTAGTTGAGAAACTGTTGTCTGGTCGTGAAGGGGTTTCTGTGTTGAAGACATCATGTCATAAAATGCCCATGTCGTTTCCTCCATTTCCTCCTCCGTACGTCCTTTAGTGTACTGTCCTTCATGAAAGTCATCTAACATATCTGCTACCCCGGCAGCAGGATCAAAATCCTCGAAGCGGGGTCTCACCACCTCCTCTCTTAGACAATGGGCTTCACCATGGTGGACCCACCGAGTATAGTCCAGTGTAAATCCATTCTTCAAAAGATGTTTACCCATATCCACCTTATTTTTCCTTTTTCTATTTGCACATCTCTTGCAGGGACACAAAACTAGAAACGCTCCTTTAGCAGACTCGCCAAATGCTAGTTCCAAGAAATCATTGGTCTTCATCATCCATTCAGTGGTGAAATCACTCTGACTTGAGTAACCCATGTACATCCACTCACGGTCATCCATCCTCTAACATATATACCAGCGAACAAAGTAACCATCAATTGTAGCTACATATCGTTCGTACTATCTAATAGGTGAGGATAGGTCCTAATCCCATCTGCGGATGCGTAGATGAGGTTACTTTCCATGCTCTACTCCTATCGGAGATAGAATTTCGGCAGCACCTCCCCGCTATTCTCCCGATACACATCCTAGCAGGGAGTGTGTATCCGGAGAACAACAGGGAGATGATACCGAAACCCTATCTTGAATCAGAGCAGACCAAGGAAACTAACTCATCTACGCATCCACGGGCTATCCAAAATACGTGGACAATCCGAAATAGATACAGTCATAGATATACAAAGATCTGCGTACCAATAACTGTATCTCTTTCGAACGGGAGACGCCTAACCGAGTTACGCGAGCTACGACTATGATAAGGAAAGGGGATATACCTAGGGTGCCGGTGGAGTCAGGATAGCGGAGCCGTGGCGAGTCGGTGCAGTGGCGAGGTGACGCGGTGCAGGCAAACCCGCAACACCGAGGAAGACAATCGACATACTCCGACTCCGCTTCAACGGGCTCTTCTCTGCAAAAAAAAGAAAGAAAAATAATACTGTTAATTAAAAATTTTGGCAGAACCTCCCCTACACGGAGAGGTTTCGAATACCTGTAAAAAACAACGGCACGATGGCCGACATTCACATATGACAGCTCGATGGCCGACATCCACATACAACGGCTCGATGGCTGATATCCACATACAACGGCTCAATGTCCGAAAACCACATACAACGACAACACATACAACAACAATTACTACCGACACGACTATTTCACGCATTACACGAATTGCATATAAAAGAAATGAACGAACCTAGTGTGTGCTCGTCGGCGGTGCGGCGGCACGGCGGCGCGGTCACGCAGAGGCGCGGAGGCGCGACCGTGCAGGGCGAGCGACGCGGCGGGCGCGGGCACGACTCGGCGGGGCGGGCGCGTGTGTGAGGCGCGGCGCGGGAATGCCGGGCGGGCACGGCGCGGGAATGCGGGCGCGGAAATGTCGAGCGGCGCGGGAATGCCGGGCGGGCGCGGGCGAGCGCGGCGCGGAGGCGGCGCGGGCTCGGGCGCGTGGGGCGGCCGGGCGGCGTGGGACGGCCGGGCGGGTTGGACGTTGGGCGCTGAGCACAGTGTCGGGCTCGCGGGTTATATACGTGCTTTGCCGAGTGCCCGCGATTCAGCACTCGGCAAAGATTTTATTTTTTTTAAAAAAATGCTTTGCCGAGTGCCGGTGATCTGGCACTCGACAAAGCCTTTTTTTTAAAAAAAATTCTTTGCCGAGTGCCAGATCGTCGGCACTCGGCAAAGTTTTTAATTTTTTTAAAAAAATATCTTTGCCGAGTGCCGGCGATTTGGCATTCGGCAAAGAATTTAATTTTTTTTGGATCAAAATTTTTTTAAAATTACTTTGCCGAGTGCCCACGACTTGACACTCAGCAAAGAATTTTCAGCATTTTTTTTAATTTCTTTGCCGAGTGCCAGATCGCCGGCACTCGGCAAAGTTTTTATTTTTTTTAAAAAATTCTTTGCCGAGTGCCGGCTATCTGGCACTCGGCAAAGAATTTAATTTTTTTTTGCACCAAATTTTTTTAAAAATTACTTTGCCGAGTGCCCACGACTTGGCACTCGGCAAAGAATTTTCAGCATTTTATTTTTAAAAAAAAACTTTGCCGAGTGGCAGCATCCTAGCACTCGGCAAAGAATTTCTTTGCCGACTCGGCAAAGAATACAAACCACATGTGTCATCAAAATAACACATGTGGAGATATCTGGGTTTCAAGCAACGTACGTCACAAATTCCTCGAAACATTCTTAATTTTTTTTATCATAGCCTCTACGTGCGATATCATGACATCTTGGCAATTTTTGTGATTTTCGGACTTCGTTTGTATTTAATAGAATTTAAAAACAAATCGCCGGCAAGTCGATGCCCATGTTTCGTGAACATGATGTTCGAAATTTCGGGTGTGTTCCTAGATAGCGCCTCATAATACACTCAAAAGCATGAATATCATTTTTTGAATGGCTAAATTCCATTATTCCATGCACCTGCAGTTCAAATTTGCTTTTTACGGAAAAATTCAAGTAAATGATACAAATTAACTAAGTGCAGCAAAAAACATAAAAAATGTACCAAATTTTAAAATCTAGCTCCAAATACTATAGTAGGGCGTCACAAAAAATTTAGGTGCAAAAAGAAAAAAAATTTAAATTCTTTGCCGAGTGCCAAGATTCTGACACTCGGCAAAGAAATTCTTTGCCGAGTGTCAGATTTCTGGCACTCGGCGAAGTACTAAAAAAACTTTGCCGAGTGCTTAACAGCAAACACTCGGTAAAGGATCACCGTTCGGACTCACCGTTTGTGAGTACGTCTTTGCCGAGTGTAAATCTTTGCCGAGAGCTGGACACTCGGCAAAGACTTTCTTTGCCGAGTGTATTTCTTTGTCGAGTGCCCGGCACTCGGCAAAGCTATCTTTGCCGAGTGTCTTACTTTGCCAAGAACGGCACTCGGCAAAGAGCCTCTTTGCCGAGTGCCAGATATTTGGCACTCGACAAAGCATATGGCACTCGTTTGTCCATCCAAGTGTAAGGAAAATGTATCATTTGGCCGATTAAAGTTTTGTTTTGGTGTTTGATGATCAACATGTAAAATTGGACTAATTAATGTTGTTTGCTAGTATAAAAGGTATAGTACAAATGGATGCAACGTAGACTTGGACTTAGGTAAAGTGGTGAACCGGACGATCAACACCTCAAGCTAGATATTAGAAGCCAAACTGAAGACCCATAAGTACTTGCAAGAGTCAAAGACACAAGATGGAAGAAGCTCAGAAAAAAAAATAGAGCTAGTCGGTGCTGCACAACCGCACTGGACACATCGGACCTATCCGATAGATCTGCTTGAGGAGCATCATACGCCACTGTGTGCACCGGGCAATGGTTGTAGCGTCCCACCAGACTCCTCACCGGACTAGGGCTCTAGAGAGGATGCAAAATGAGTTCGAGACATCTACAAGGCATCGGATGTGTCCGGTCACCTACCGGACGAAGCACTGGACTGCAACTGCGCTCCAATTGTCAGCAAAGGTTAGATTCTAGTGGCTACATGTAGAAGGGCACCGGACCTATCCCGTGACACCCACCGGACACGTCCACTGACTGTGCATAAAGCTGTAGCAGGTTGCAATGGCTAGTTCCATTCTTAGGGCTATATATATACCACCCCAACCGGCCATTTGATGGTGCGTGGGAGTTGGGAAATATACAAGGGAGTTGAGGATCCACTCTAATTCTCTCTCCGCATGCATAGTGCTTAGTGTTTCACTCGGTGATTAGTGTAGGTGCTTTGCGAAGTGCTTAGACTAGTTAGACCACCGCTAATATGCTTGCTTTAGGTTTTGGCCTAGTATTTAGTGAGGTTTGCATAACTCTTATCACTGGTGGTTGCGCGCACCATTATTGTACATCGGAGGGGCTTGCAGTCTTACGAGACCACACCAACCACATTTGTGGTGTGGCCGCCACCATGTGCTAGGGGAACAAGGCCCGCAGCAGTTTGGCCAAAAGATCGATAGTGAAGATGGTGGGGAGCGATCAGGGAGAGGTCATCTCAGAGACTCACTTGTGCATGGTGAAGGCCCAGGGACAATCTATGGAGTTCCCTGACCAGGAGCTTGGCCCTTGCGAGGGCATCCTTATGAACGGCTCTAAAGAGGACTAGGGGGAAGCGTGAGCTTCTCGATACCTCAGTAAAAATACCGGAGTCATCGACGACAGTTTGCATCTCTATCGCCTCTTTACCTTGCGCATTTGTATTATGTACCTTGGTTGTGTGCTTATCTTCCTAGCTTAGATTGATAGGCTAGTTGATAGGATTAGAATCTAGGTTGCATAACTTTTTTGCGGTAGAGATAGCAACACACCTAGCAAAATCTTAGTTGTACATTTAGATAGTTTATTTATTGCATATGTTTTGACTAGGTGGAAATTAGAGGCCATAGTCACAAGTACTTCTTAAGATGCTAATTCATCCTCCGTCTTAGGCATCATGGTCCCTTCAAATGGTGTTAGACCAGGTTAGCTCAAGTTGGACCTTTGGCATCACAGAGTTACTTTTAGGTCTCCGCACTTTGACGACACTAACTTTTCCCATTGGGGTGCTAGAATGGCTTACTATCTTGAGGCGATAGATTTGAGTGTTTGTAGAGTCACTCATGATGGGATGAAACCCCTAATGAATCCCGAAAAACCTACGGCAAGTGATGAAAAAGAAATTCATCTAAATGCAAGAGCTAAACATTGCTTGTTTAAATCTTTTAGCATGGAAATCTACTGGAAGCAATTCCCATAGTGATAGGGCTCTAACCCGGTAATGATTCCATGTTCTGGCGTAGTGAGTAGGTGCTTCCTAATGCAAAATTGCCTTCTAGCTTCTTCAGCAAGATACTAAAAATGATTGAGAAAGCCAACAAATATGCTTTCTACTTTTTTAGAGACATGAAAAACTCGTTGATTTATCAATCATTTTTTAGGAACTATTGAAGATGCTCCAATAACAATAATCTTAATACCTCAGTGAGCCATTAAGGTAACATGCAGATGGATGGATAACAAACTACACAAGGTGGAGAGGTTACCATATATAGGAGTACAGACCCTACGTCTACGATCAGACTAGAGAGCTTAGATCAAGAGGGATGATAATAATGATGTGCTAATAGCTAGCTTTGGGATCATTTGGCTACACTTGCCAGCCTCGTCTAGCTAGGCTGTAGCAATATCAACGCCGAACAGCATGACGGCATGGCAATCAACGGCAATAGCATCAGCCATGGCATCTTCTGGCTTCTTCTGCGTCTTCCAGTAGTCTATGTGCATCTGCTTGTACGCCCCAAACGCGGACCGGGAGAACGCCACTGTGTCCCCAGCTTGGAGGCCCTTCTCCCGAACGAAGCACCTCCATCCCTTGGTGATGATGTACATCCGGCTGGTCGCGCTGAACGAGTACCTGAACCGCCACGTCTTCCCGGAGACGTCCACGAAGTCGATGAGCATGCCAAAACCGGCGGCCATCATGGGGTTGCGGTTCAGAAACAAGTGCTTCTCGGCGTGCTGCTTCGGCACGACGAGGCGGTTGAGTTTGCCGACGTCGCTGGGCGTCAGCGCCTTCTGGAAAAGATGTTCCCGCGCCCACGTCGCCGGCTGCGCACGCGCTGCCCGCCACAGGCTCGGCCTCACCTCGTCGGCAGACGTCTGCATCCGCAACGTCTCGACGGTCGTCACGGACTTCAAGCTCGTCGCCTGGAACGCAAGCTCGCCGTCGTCCGTCCTGCGCTCCGCTGAGAAGTTGGCGACGCCACGTTGGCGGCGGCGTGCAGGAGCAGCCAGGTCGTCGTAGCCGCAAGCCGGGGTTTCTTCATCAGGGAACGTGCCCATCCACTTCCGTGTGGGCCGTTCGTAGGTTTGGGCGCCGCACCAGCGCCCGTTCGAAGGCTGCGGCATGACGCCGTTGATGAACCGAGACGGTGGAAGCTGTTGCTCCGCCACCTCGACGTCGGCACCGTCTGTGGCCGCGAAGGCCATTTTGGTGCTGGACTCCATCACCGCAGCAGTATACGTTGCGGCGGCGGTTAGCCTCGAGAAGGACATGCTGGTAGAGTTTCTCCACTTTGTGTCTTTGTCCTGCTACTATTTCGCTAGCTACAACTACCTACGCAAGCTCACTGTTTGACGAGTACATATATAGTATTTATAGTGTGTGTGTCTGGTCCATCCAGTTAATTGAGAACCTCTACATATGTGTTTCGTCACGTTTATTGTTACCAATACCATGTACTTCTTTATTCAGTTTTTATTACTTCATCGGGCTGTCATTTATGCCCACCAGAACGGCAGTACGTAGAACATTAGCACTGGCGCTTCCAGACCTATTTATACTAGTGTTTGAGGCTTCCATCAGTGTGAGGAAAATCCAGTGAAAATCGCAAACTTCACATGTGTCTTCTTGAAATCCGCCAATGTAAATCTATTTACACTAGCGGTTAACTAGCTTAAGCCAACCGCCATTGTAAATGATTTACGCGGGTAGTTCATCTAAGCCAACCACTAGTGTAAATTTATTATTTCTAGAGACAATTAGTTTAAGAAACGCTAGTGTAAATGCATTTTCACAAGCGATTTATCTAAAACAGCTGCCTCTAGAAATTGACTTGCAGAGGTGGTTTAGTCGCATAAACCCCTAGTGAAGTGTTTTTAAAAATTTAAAATTTCCCACCATATATTTCCTGCCAGAGGCGGCGCTATTCCTTCTTATATGATTTTGCACATGTATAGTACATTGGTCCTTCTGCTTTAGCACATTTTTCTTGGTAAGAAAGTTTCTATTATGTTTTAAGTTTACACCGACTTGATAAAATCTTACTCTCGTCCTCTGCATATTATGATGCACACAACCTACAAATTTTAAATAAACACAGGCACACTAATGTTAATCAATTAGTAGACTAGGTCGCTACCTATATCCCTAGAAAAAACATTTCTTGACCATATGTGTCAAATGTAGATAAAACACCTCAACCAAATTTTGGGAAGCCGGCCTTGTAGTATAACTCGCAAGGGATAAGCCGGCCTAGGTATGAAACCAATGGATAGTTGAGAAGATAACCAGCAAGGAGAAGAAATAGTTTTTTGTTTCAAAAGTTACATCCTTCATGTACAACGAAAGTGACCAACAAATAATACCTGCTCCTAATAGGAGTACGGTTTGAAGTTCTAACTTAAATGCCATAACCATCTTCCGAGCATGTTGGATACCACTACTACATACTGACTCTGTAGAGGTGGCTGGAATGCCTCTACTCTTCCACCTCTAGAAATCATCAGTTTGTAGAGGCGGCTGTATTTCGAGCCACCTCTACAAATCGTTGCGAGATCACAAATTCGGACCCAAAAAATAGCAATTTTTTAATGAAGACACCATTTGGGTCGGCTCCAAACGGTATCAAGAAGCTGCTGTAAAAATTTCAGATTTTTCTGATAAACGAGCGAAAAGTTATGCCTGTTTTACCGAAGGTATCTCAAGTTATGTTTTCCGGTAGACACAACACGGCAGCGACAGTTAGAGCAAAGCGTCCCTAAACTCCAACACCGATCACAAGATCGTCCCTGTGACTCCAACAGCGACAGTAGGTATTTGCCTGATGATGTAAGGAGGGCTGCGATGCAGACAAAATAAGAGCGGCTTGCAACCTATCTAGGGTTTGCGCGGCGGCGAGAAGTTACACAAGGCGGCTAGCGGGGGCAAGTCGAGTAATGTGGTGGCTTCGACTTGTTGTTTGGGAACGGTGGATGGGATAGCGGCGGAAAACAAAAATCACAGCAACGGGCGATTGAACTACGACCACGAACACAATCCTAAACCAGCAACAAGACTCGACCACGGACACAAACTCAACAACGCGAATCTGAAACTAAATTGCAAAGGCACAAAAGGTGATAGGACAGCGGAAATTGAAATATTTTTTTGGGCTTTTTGTGGACACTAGGTAATGAACAAATATGAATCTAAGGCAAACGAGAATATACCTCGCGGTAAACCTAAAATCTCTGATACCAATTGATGAGATACAGGCCCGATCTTCCGAGAGGTAACCGGTAAGTTCGACTTGTGGAGATCTCGACGTTGGCGATCCGGCTTCAAATCAGACACGATTCGAACCCTGCAACCGTTACACCACTTCTCCGTTGGTTATCAACCAAGCACAACTTGATTGACCTCACCAAGAAGGCTTTTCCTGCAAGCGAATCGAAGAACACAAGCAAGAAGATAAAAACACGCAATCTGAATTTGCTAATATGAATGATGCGAATATCAATAGAGGGTTCAAGAACTCGGTTCCAAAGGACTAATCGACACAGTGGAGGAGATCAAGAACAGGGGCCCTGGATCACTGTAAAAGGATTTGTCACCACAGTTACAATGAACGATTCAGTTTCTCGATGGAAAACTAAACTCTAAACAAAACACAATTGTCTAGCAGCGGCGGCGGCTATGTTTATAGTCTAAGACTCGACTTAGGGTTGAGGACGGCCAGGGGTTGGGCGCCCACAACTTGGGCTTAAGGCCCGACACGATACATGGCCAAGTTAGCCCAAATAGGTGACACAGCACCTTGTCGTGGTCACACAGAATGATTCACGGACCTTTTGGAGCTGGGACCAGATCCAAAACGACGGCGTCGTCGTCCCCTTTCCAACGCATCCAAGAACGCCCCGTTTCGATGTCGTATGCGAGAGTTATGACCAAAACAGTGACGACGTGTCTGCTGAATCCGATGGTGACTTAGCAGATGAGTTGGGGACGAATTGCAACTTGGGGAAGACCATAGCGTCGGTGTGTCCAGCGTGGCGATGTCCTCATCACCGTGTTCTGGCATAGTGAGTAGGTGCTTCCTAATGCAAAATTGCCTTCTAGCTTCTTCAGCAAGATACTAAAAATTATTGAGAAAGCCAACAAATTTGCTTTCTACTTTTTTAGAGACATGAAAAACTCATTGATTTATCAATTATTTTTTAGGAACTATTGAAGATGCTCCAATAACAATAATCTTAATACCTCACAGTGAGCCATTAAGGTAACATTGCAGATGGATGGATAACATACTACACAAGGTGGAGAGGTTACCATATATAGGAGTACAGACCACTACAACAGAGAAGGACATCACTGGCGGTTCAAAACCCCCCTTCACTGGCGGATTTTGAACCGCCATAACCAACTCGGCAGTGATGAGCTGATCACATCACTGCCGGTTATGCCAAACCGGCAGTGATAGCTCATGTATCACTGCCGGTTCGTGTTACAAACCGGCAGTGATACTTGAGCCATCACTGCCGGTTGTTTTAACCAACCGGTTGTGTAGATTATATTATCACTGCCGGTTATCTTTGAACCGGTAGTGATATAGTATTCACAATTTGCATTTTAATAATTGTTTTATTTTCATTTCGAGGGGAGGTGGTGGGGTGGGAGGTCGGGGAGGTGGAGGTGGAGGTGGTTGCTATCGATCAATTTGATATCGATGTGAATGAAGACAATACAAACCCATCAACATTTATATTACAAAAGTTTCAAAAAAAAACTCTAAGTATCGAATTAAGAGTCGCATTACAATAGCCTATCAATGTGGTCTCTTCCGTACTGCGCCTTGTACTTCTTAGTCCTCGCAATGGAGAATGATCCTGTCTTGGTCAATATCTCGTCCAATACAAACCTTGCTACCTCCTCTTGAATTCCTCTCTTCTCAAAATCTAGCAACTGGTTGTGATTGTTTGCTTTGCGCTGTAATTGAAGCAAGATGATATTGAGATGCACAAACGTAAGACAAAACAATAGAAATGGGATGCCTACGTACCATGTCATCTCCCGTATTTGTTTTTGCGCCAAAGTATTTTAGCATTGCCCACATCACATAGAACCCGCATTCGTTGTTCCCCATCGGTTGATCTAGGGTCTTGAGATCCTCCATATACTTTACACTGAATGGGGCCCTCCATTGCTTTTGCATCTTGCTATCGAGATTTCTCCAATTCGGTAATGCCTTCATTCTATGTTACATTGTAAATGAAGTGTGAAGACCGAGGACATTACAATATCCTATGTGATTAGAAAGTGTTGTGATATTTGGTTCACTTACTTATTCAGCACTTTGACTAGGGGGTCGATAAGAGAAAGTGGCTTTTTCTTTGAGTCCCACACCTCGATATGTGAATCCTGAAGATAGATATCTACGAGGATGAAATGGTTGCTGCAATCACAAAGTCCATGTTATTGAATGACATATCAAGAAAAGAAACACTAAAATAAGGGTCGAGAACACATACTCGCAGTTGTAGGGTAGGAGTACATTTGTTTTGTTGTTTCTGAACATACTTTCAAACTCAATCTTCAAACTTGTTGGTACATAGTCATCATCACCAGGGGCGGTGCATGTTGTCTCATTTACAAATATGGGATCCAAGAAGTCTATATTGTTCAATTTCTTCTTTAGGCACCATTTTGCCATACACCTGCATAATAAACATATGATATATTCAAATGCAAATCACGTAGTTTATTATAACGTTGTGAGGGTAGGGTACTTACATAGACCATATCATCAAAATCTGCGTATCGAGCGAGCGCCGTTGGAAGAGCTGAAAGAGGTGTTCATAATAAATAGTATGCACCGTTTCTTCAGGATGATTAAAAACCATTCCGGGAGGGATGCAAACTTCAAAACCGATACAGTCTCCGTTGGCAGTATCCACGGAGTAATAATCATGCAACTGTCGCATGTATGTTGGCAACTCTTTATACTCTTGTTCGGTGGCGACCAAAGGTTTGCCTCTTGAATACTTGTATGCGACCGTGGCTGTTTCAAAATCTCTCGTTCCGTAATACAACTTCGTGGCCCTCTCCATGGATATGCTCATGGATATGCCCATGTTGTTGGCCAAGTTCTGTATCTCTAGCAATTCTTTGGTGTGTATTTCTCTAGCTCTGATTTGATTACTCTCTTTGTTGTGTTGCCTTTCAAATTCGGTCTGTTGTCTCCACTTAGGTAGACTGGCTATTCGATTAAAGAAGGCAACGGCGGCTTTCTTGCTTGGAGGCTCCACAATCGGGTCCTTCATCTTACTCGTAATGCTAGCATCCACCTTCTTTTTACTTGTCTGGGGAGCATTACCAACCGAAACTGATGACCTCTTGTGTTGCGAGGTCGAACCTGATCGCACTTTGGATTTTCGCGGAGGAGGAGGAGGTGTCTTCTCTTTTGGCTGTGGAGGAGGTGGAGGAGGTGGAGGAGGTGTTTTCTCCTTTGGCGGTGGAGGAGGTAGAGGAGGTGTTT
The DNA here is from genome assembly GCA_022457205.1 of Saccharum spontaneum. Taxonomy (NCBI): domain Eukaryota; kingdom Viridiplantae; phylum Streptophyta; class Magnoliopsida; order Poales; family Poaceae; genus Saccharum; species Saccharum spontaneum. Next base: position 28,492,205 of record CM039598.1, on the reverse strand, counting down.
TCTCCTTTAGCGGTTGAGGAGGTAGAGGTGTTTTCTCCTTTGGCGGTGGAGGAGGTGTCTTCTCTTTCGAGGCAGAAGAGGGAGAATGAGGATCTTGCAGAGGAGAGAAACCTCTTGGCGGCGGCGATGCCGATGATTCACTGCCATCCTCATCATCCGAAGATGGCTGCTCATCCAGCTTGATGAAGCGTTTGCGCCAAGCCACATGAGTGCCCAAGTTGTGAACAAGACGCGGCCTATCTTCCTCCACTGGGAAATCAATGTGTATCTTATTGTACTTCTTATCCAAGATCTTATCAATGCTGACCCTGGCATACCCGGGTGGCATTGGCTTGCCATGAATGATGCCGTCTCCTCTTGGAAATGCTTGTCCGACCGCCACCTTGTCTTTTGTCCACTGCTGACGGATGTATAACCTGACATTAATTGGTCCAGTGATGTTGTCCACCGGATGAGGAGCATTGACCTCTTCTTCGTCAAGCATAGGGGTTGAGCCGCAGCTACTGCGACCCTTGGGCACTGGGCTATTCAAAGTCAGGATAGGCTGCGGTTGTGACGAACACATGGATTGCATAGCTGACATAACTCGTGCCTCAACTTGAGCAGCTATCCGTGCTTCCATGCTATCTTCGATTTCCTTTCGAAACCTTTGGAGCTCTTCTTCTCTTTGTGTTCTAGCCCTCGCCCGGCTCCTATAGGATGAAGATTCACCTTCGAATGCTTTCACCCAAGGTACATTCCCGGCTCCTCTAGTGCGACCGGGGTGCTCCTTGTTTCCAAGTGCTTGTGTGAGCACGTCATTTTCTCTATCTGACTTGCGGTTACCTCTATTCACTTCCTCAGTTAAGGTTGAAATCCTCTGGAGGAGATCGCTGACGGGTTCACTACTGGCATTAAGGCTCCCGTCACTATTGTATCGTGCCCCCCTTGCAAGTAGGTAGTTTACTGATCTGGGCTGCCAATCGCTTGTCTGAGGCCTAACGCCGCGCTGCTCTAGTTTCTGGACTTCCATTTCCCATTCCGGAATCTTTCGTACATAGCCACGCGATCCTAGGCGATGAGGATCCTTTGCCTTAAGTGAGTTTGCTCTATTTCTTTCGCTTGATGCCTTGGCCTCTTCGGATAGCTTGTAAGCCTTGAACTCCTCCCAGAAGTCTCTCTGCTTGGTGTATTGACCTCCCTCAAAATTTGGTTCTCTGTCCTCCTTGATTAACTTGTACAAGGTTCCCTTGAAAGTCTTGAATGAGCGACCCATGATTTCCTTGGCCTTCTTCTTGACTGTCGCCTCGTCATAGTCATTAGGAAAACTGAAAAACCCTTTCAACTTGTTCCAAACTAGCTCCTTCTCACTTTCTGGAACCCTCCATGGGTCATCCTCACGACCAGTCCATTTCCTGTATTTGATCGGGATAAAGTCTCTTACAAGTGCCCCGATGACACTCTTGTATGGGCCTAATGCTGTAAGAGGCTCCACCGGCTCCCCTACTTGGTCGAACTCAGAGATGTGCCAATGTTTACTTGTTTGAGGAAGCTTTGTTGCACCATGCTTAGTCTTGCTGGTACCCTCACCACTTGGCTCTTGCGGCGGAACCTGCTTCAAAATTCATAAATAAGTCCCCATCAAACTTATCTAGCGTGATTTCTTACTATCACGTTATTAGGTTTGACCTAAGTTATTACCTCGTTTCCTTGGTCTAGCTGTAGATAATGGCTAGGGCTCCAATCGTCCTGATTACCACCACCATTAGTTGGATCCTGCGACGCTCCTGTCGCAGTGCTCTCTGCTTGTGGGGTATCAGTAGCTCGGCGACGGGTGGTGAATTGGCGATGACGAGTCATGTTTCTGGACATGCAATCAAAGGCATCAACTTTCTTAGGGTAAATCTCATATATGCGTCAAAAACACTCTTGACTCCAACTCTTGATCAAGTTACCGACTCGACCCGTATAACAACCAAAGGGGCACAAGAGATGAATTCAAGAAGTTTTTCTTCAATTTATATAGGGCTATTAAGCATTTCAAGAATACCCCTAGGTTTAGACAAGAAGTTATTAGAAGTTTTTTATCAAGAAGCACAAAAGCATGATGGCTCAAAGGACTGGAAACTTGACAATGGAGATCATCATGAGAAAGTCCATACTATCTCACATTTCAAGAGATTATCCTGTGATGTTTTTATTTTCATGTCATACTAGCTTCCCACCAAAAAATTAAGACTTTCTTTTTATGCCCTTCCAATTGTTGCACCTACAAGGATTGAGGCGTTCTAAGTAGCCTTGCTGACCTTACAAGAACCCTAAATGCACCAACCGTGACAGGATCCCTCCCAGGCCATGTTTGGGGTAACGGCCGGGAAATAAATCAACTTTCTCTTGCTCATGAGTAAGCCTATGATTATGGAGATTGTAACTAGTCGGTACTCGAGGTTTCTTCGGGGGAAAAAAGTAATAAGTACACGAGATCAAACGTATATAATGAATGGTCACCTGAAAGGGAAATAACTATACACAGCAGCACACGCATGGAAAAAAGCAACGCTAGACAAAAACAAAGAAGCAACGCAAAATATTCACCTGCTCAAGCTAAAAATATACTTGCCTTGGAACAGTATGAGAATGACTAATCAACTGCTCAAGCAAATACAGTTCTAGAAAGGAAGTATGAGAATGACTAATCAACTGCTCAAGCAAATACAGTTCTAGAATGACTAATCAACTGCTCAAGCAAATACAGTTCTAGAATGACTAATCAACTGCTCAAGCAAATACAGTTCTAGAAAGGAAGTATGAGAATGACTAATCAACTGCTCAAGCAAATACAGTTCTAGAATGACTAATCAACTGCTCAAGCAAATATACTTGCCTTGGAACAGTATGAGAATGACTAATCACCTGCTCAAGCAAAAGTCTCTGCAGATACGTATTTCAAGGAAGATTTGAGCCAATACAGTTCTAGAAAGGAAGTCAAAGTGAAAGAGAAGCTTGTTCAAAACTCAGATGAGGCATTTCATGTTCAAAACTCAGATGAGGCATTTCACCGAACACCTTATGGGCACTCACCCAAACTGCAGGGGTGGCGCGAATCAGCAAAGGGAGAAGCTCCTGGGGGCGTCGAGGATGGCGGCGTCGTGCTCCGGCGTCGGGCTGCGGCGTCGCTCCTGTCGCGGTCGGGCTGCGGCGTCGTGGACGGCGAGTCGGGCGGCGGCGGCGTGCACTGGCGCCTGGCGGGAGTTTGATTTTTGTCGAGCAAAAGGGGCTGGCGGGAGCGCCAGCCCCTTTTATAACCCCAGCATCACTGCCGGTTGGATATTACAACCGGCAGTGATGTTGGACATCACTGCCGGTTGGTCGTTAGAACCGGCAGTGATGTCCCACATCACTGCCGGTTCTAAAAACAAACCGGCAGTGATAGCCAACATCACTGCTGGTTAAAAACCGGCAGTGATGTCCCACATCACTGCCGGTTCTAATGACAAACCGGCAGTGATAGCCAACATCACTGCTGGTTAAAAACCGGCAGTGATGTCCCACATCACTGCCGGTTCTAATTACCAACCGGCAGTGATGTCCCACATCACTGCCGGTTCTAATAACAAACCGGTTTAGTTTTACTTTTTAAAAAAAATTAAAAACAACAAGTTCAAACCAAATTTTAGAACCCCAAATTATTTCAAATGAAAAAGTGAGGACTACCAAATTTATACAACTCATGAAGATCTACAACTTTGATATAGGTCATTTCTTCATTTGAAAAAAATTGAACATTTCAAATTTGAAATTTTGAAAAATGGAACGTCCAGTCCAAAATTTAAAACCCAAAATGATTTGAACATAAAACTTGATGAATACCAAAGTTGTTCAACTTATCAAGATCTACAACTTTTGTATAGGTCATTTCTTCATTTGAGAAATTGTTAATATACATTGTTCACAAAACCTACACGTGTCTCATATGGTTTATGAAATCTTATGAGAGATGTGTAATATTTATGAACAATGTTATTACCACTTTGACAAGTTCAAACCAAATTTTAGAACCCCAATTTATTTCAAATGAAAAAGTGATGAATACCAAAGTTGTTCACATTTGACAAATTCTTAGTACACATTGTTCACAAAACTTACATCGGGAATTTTAGATGTTGCACATGTTTCATTGTCATGTTTCACTAGTTCAAACCAGAATTTGAGCCCCTAAATGATTTCAGCTCAGAAAGTGATGAATACCAAAGTTGTTCAACTAATGAAGATCTACAACATTTCATTAAGGATTACATAGTTTATGATATTCTAACTATGATGGCCTCATCGTGATCACTCCGGAGGTAAGCAGGTTCGTCACCCTCTTCAAGGATAGGTAGGGTAATGTCTGCCCCAAAAGGAGCCATTTCTTGATAACCTTTGTACTCTTCTTCGTCCGTCACTCCTTCAACACCGACAATCTTCCTTTTGCCTTGCATGACTACTTGTAGTCTTCCCTTTGTATTGTTATCCCTTGCATAGAAGATTTGCAAAACATCCTTTGCAAGGACGAAGGGGTCATCTCTGTATGCGGTCTTGGATAGATCAACGGTAGTGAACCCATCATTGTCGGTGTTGATTTCATCTAGCCGGACCCACTGGCAACGGAAAAGAGCGACCTTCAACTGTCGTCCATAGTCTAGCTCCCATATCTCATCTATGAAACCATAGTATGTTGCCTCCACCGTGCCGTATTCATCGTGGGCGTCGAAATGAACAGCACTATTTTGGTTGGTGCTCTTTCCATCCTGTTTTTTTGTGTAAAATGTAAAACCATTTATATCATAACCTTGGTACATCATCACCGTAGTCGAAGGTCCGGGAGCTAAGAGATCTAGCTGACATCCCGACACCATTCCTAGCCTGCGGCGTCGAAACCAGTCACCGAATTCCTCCTTATGTTTTTTCTCAAGCCAAGCCTGTGACCTACCGATGTGCTTACTTTGCAGTAACTGCTTGTGCTCATTAATGTATGCCATCACACCGTCGGCCTGTTGGAGAACAGCGAAGTGTGCCTGTCTGAAGGAAACCACTTCGACTATTTTGACTGCTTTCTCACCTATCGTTCCTTTGCCCCCTAGTCTTCCATCGTGACGAGATACTGGAACTCCGACCCGATTGATGTCCATATAATATGTGCAGAACTCAATGGCCTCCTCCGTTGTCCATCCTTCTACCATGCTCCCTTCTGGTCTGAATCTATTCCTAACATACCGCCTGAAAACTTTCATCAACCTCTCGAAAGGAAACATCTGGTGTAGATACATTGGGCCAAGGGCTTTAATTTGGTCCACAAGATGAACAAGTAGATGCACTGATATGTCGAAGTAAGTCGGTGGGAAATGCATCTCAAGCCTGCATAGAATCTCGGTTATCTCCTGCTTCAGCTGGTCTAGCTTGGCCCCTTCAATGACCTTTTCAGAGATCGCGTTGAAGAATGAACACAACTTTATGATTGGGCACGGACCTTGTCAGGGAGGATACCTCGTAGGGCAACTGGGAGCAGCTGAGTCATAATGACATGACAGTCATGGGCCTTCATACAACCATAGTTAAACTTAAGTTCTCTCATGTTAACTAGCCTCTTCGGGTTCGCACAGTAGCCAGTTGGCACTTTGAGATCATTAAAGAAAGAAATAAGCATGGCCTTTTCTTCCTTTTTCAGTGTCCATGATGCCACCGGAAGTTTCAAGTGGCCATCCTCAAGAGTTATTGGGTGCAACTCCTTCCTGAGGCCCAGGTGTTGCATGTCCAAGCGTGTCGCGAGAGAATCCTTTGTTGTTCCCCCGGTGTTCATCAACATGTTAAGTGTGTTACCGCACACGTTTTTAGTTATGTGCATTGGATCAAGACAGTGACGTACACTCAAAAGTGGCCAATAAGGTAGTTCCCAAAAGATTGATTTTTTCTTCCAGATACTACCGGCTGGCGCTGGTACTGCACCTTCCCCCTTCCCAAGGACAACATCTGTGAGTTTGCTTACTTGTTTAAGTATCTGTTTCCCGTCTCGATACTTTGGAGGGCCACGTTTCTCAGTAGTCCCATTAAAATCTTTTCTATTCTTGCGGTAAGGGTGATCCCTTCGTAGGAACCTACGGTGTCCCATATAGACCATCTTCTTGTTTTCTGGTAGATGAATAGCATCAGTCTCGTCCAAGCACTCGACACACCCAGTGTATCCTTTTGTCTTCTCTCCAGACAAACAACCTCGCCCTGGCAGGTCAGTGATTGTAGCGATAAGTATAACCTTTATCGTGACATGTTCTTTTTTATACTCATCCCAAACATCCTTCACACCCGTCTCCCACATCTGTAGTAGTTCATCGATCACTGGTTGTAGAAGCACATCGATATCATTACCAGGTTGTTTTGGCCCTTGGATTAGTAGTGGCATCTGGATGTATGACCGTTTCATACAAAGCCAGGGTGGAAGGTTGTATATACATAGCGTCACTGGCCAAGTGCTATGATTGCTTCTAACCTGGTCAAACGGATTCATCCCATCTGTGCTCAAACCTATCCAAAGATGCCTTACCTCTCCACCAATGTTCTTATAGAACATAGTGTTGATAGTCCTCCAGTCCGACCCGTCGGCGGGGTGCCTCAACATTGTATCTTTCTTACGCTCTTCGCCGTGCCAACGCAACAGTTTGGCTGACTTTGCATTTGCAAACAACCTATGCACTCGTGGAGCTATAGGAAAATACCATACGACCTTTATGGGCCCTCCTCTGGTCTTGCTTCCCTGATTTGACGGCCCTTGCTTGTATCGGGGAGCTTTACACTTGGGACACGCATCCAAGTCTTTGTATTTTTCTCCACGGTACAATATGCAATCTTTGGAACACGCGTGTATTTTCTCAACCTCGAGGCCGATTGGGCAAATCATTTGCTTGGCCAGGTAAGTCTTTTCTGGTAACTCGGTACCCTTCGGGAGCAGTTTATGCAGTATACCTAACAAGCTATCGAAGCCTTTATCACTCAATCCATTCGTTGATTTGAACTCTAATAGCATGATGTTGGCTTCCAGTTTGCTTATTGGGCAGGTCGGATACAATGGTGTTTTTGCATCCTTTCTCATGATCTCCAGTTTTTTCAACTGTGTAGCACTAAGGAATCCGCCATGCACATCATGAAGAAACTGTGAAATGCCATCATTTTCCTCTGTGTCGTCCACTAATGTATTCCTAAACACATTATCGTTGGTAGGCACAGGTACTGTGTAGCATTGGTCATCATCAATAGGTAGAAATGCGTCTAGGCATTGGTCATCATCAATAGGCACATCATCATTGTTTTCTTGTGCAACATTTTGACCAACCTCCCCATGCAAAGTCCAAATCGTGTAGTCTCTCATGAACCCCCTGGTAATCAAGTGCAATCGTATATGCTCCACGTCGCCCCATTTTCTCGTATTCTTACAATCTTTGCATGGACAGAATACAGGCTGTGAGTCCCCAGCATTGGCTCTAGCGAGCTTGATGAAATCGTCGATGCCCGTCAAGTACCGTTGGTCTATACATGACAGATCGTACATCCACCCTCGATCCATGTCTGCACAGGTAAAATGGGCCGGGCAGAGGAAACATAGGAAAGTTTTAATAAGAAACAATTATTGCACAATATTGAAGAACAATTATTCTACTCCATGCAACATAAAAATGGAGACACTAATTTAAAAAAAGACTAAATTTGGAGACATGATCATGAATAACAATGTAGCTCCAAACAATGCCCATATAAATTAAAAATCGCAGCCCCATAAAAATTAATTATTGCACAATATTGTAGAACAATTATTCTACTCCATGCCACATAAAAATAGAGACATTAATTTAAATAAATACTAAAATTGAAGACATTATCATGAACAATGCATTGTTTCTAGTAGTAAATCAAGTCATTAGGGGGCTGGAGCCCACCCACCCCCCCTTAGATCCGCCACTACTGCTCAAACAATGCATTGTTTGGTGACACAAGGGTTAATTTGCTCATCAACATTGTAAAAGAATCTACTCTACTCCTAAGAACCAATTATAACATCACATACTAACAATGCATTATAGCCATGAAATAGAAAAGTGCTCTGTAGAAGAATGGAGAAATAAGAATGAGAATCAAGCATTATAGCCATCAAAACAAAGCTAATTAAGCAACAAAATCGAAGGAATGGAGGCTGGTTACTAACCTTAAAGCAAAAAGATCAAGCCATTCTTCCAAATCCAAGTGGTAGCTTCACGGATTTGGGCGACCGCAACATTGGAGGGAGTGGCCCAAACGCGCGCCTCTGTTCTCGGGATAAAAGAGTGGAGGAAGAAGATGACGGCTACCACCTTTTTGTGCTGTCAGGCTCATCACTGTCGGTTCTATCCTAGAACCGACAGTGATAGAATCAAATCACTGTCGGTTCGTGGCTTGAACCGGCAGTGATAAGTGGAGTT
>CM039598.1:28462769-28483643 GCA_022457205.1 Saccharum spontaneum | reverse complement strand
CATTCATGAGATTTATTGTGCACTCATGCAATAGGTGTACCGGAGGGGGTAACGCTCCTCGAGTTCGAGCAGACAGTCCCAGAAGAAGTGCTGAGTCAACCAGCGGAGTAGACCGAGCCAATCGGCGAAGAAGTCTCCGAAGAAGACCTTCAGGAGTGTCCTGATCACCGGCCTTCCACCTTCCTGAAAGGCAAGCCCCGGTGCATGCTGAACCCATTATTTGATAAAAGATATCTTGAGTACTTTTATTTGTTTACTGCATTATGTAGTAGGAGTTGTATGAAAACAACTGTTGCATTACACCTGTCCTTGTCCAGATATTATGCCCTAATCCTATATTAGGTGTAGGCACGTGTCAATGCTTAGCCCTGCTTAGTACGGTAGAAGTCGGGTGATTTCCGGTCATCCGCGAGAGATAGGACTGGGTCGCGAGTGGCTTATGGCTATCGTGATGGAACCATGCTTTAAAATGAAATTGAGACCGGGCGGGAGTTCGATGGTACAGCTGCAAGACACTTCACGTCTTGGGTGTGGAGCCATGCCCGTCTGAGTCGTTTAAGGACCGATTCGCTGTACGTCCTTGAGTCATGTTGAACGCAGTCTAACACTTAGTTGGCCGGATAAGTCGTTCCGACCGCGAAGCCGAGTAATTTGATTCAGGCCGGGAATCGAATGGTAGGTTGCTTCTTGGAGGAGAGAAAGGATGTGCTTGGGGACATTGGCGTGAGACCAAGGGGGGGTTAGAGTCCCTATCACCTGGCAGAGTGTCGCCCTTGGGGTTGCGACATCATTCGGACCCGCGATTCCTGAATCATACGAAAGGTGGCTTGTGCGACCCTGGCAGGGGCCTGCGCGGTGAGTGTTAGAAATACCCCTCCAGCTGGATAGGAATTCGATTCGAATCGCCGTCGCTCCCGGTTAGTGAGCACTTGACTTGAGCAGCGGCAACGTAGATCTCATTAATTAAACAGATGGTTAAGTGAATGATACAATGTTGCCACAATTTATACCTGCTATGGAATAATATGAATAATTGTTTGATGATAATCAAGTGCATGTTTAGTACAGGTGCTAAGATAGATGACAGGTAAAGGTTAAAAATAACTGCTAGTACAGGTTATAAAGAGTTTCAGCTACTTATGCCTTTATGCAAAATGTGGTGTCAGCTAGCCTCTTGTGTAAGCCTTGCATAATCCTTGGTGTCTACTTTATTTCTGGTTTACGACGGGTAAGTCTAGCTGAGTACATTCCAGTACTCAGGGTTTATTCCCTCCTGTTGCAGATGATATGCTTTACCAAGGCTTCTGCAAGACTTGCCTTCACCCCGCGGGGGATGAGGACTAGATCACATGGGCATGATCATCTTTATGTACTTACCTCGTTCTTTTGTGGGATGTTGATCTAACCAAACTGGCAGTATTTAAGTATCTTCAGTGTGTGTCAGACTTCCGCTACTTCAAACTCAGTTTGTAATAATTGCTACTCCGTGGTGTTAACTTATTTCTGAACTACTTGTGAAATGTAACGTATGATGTGTATGTTGAATGATGCGATCCTGGTTGTAAGCAGTTTGGTTTGAAATCCTTCGTGATTTCGATTGACTACCGGGATTATATGGGCTCAAGTTTGAAAATTTGAGCGCTTCGGTGCTTGTTTTCGTACTTGTGCTCTTATAATTTGGTCGGTTCTGTTACAGCTGGTACCGGAGCATAATTCAACATTAAGCACATCATTACGAGTAATTAAAAACAAAAGTATTTGTTTGCGAAAAGGGTTAAACTTTAAAAAAAAAAGTATTTTTATAATTATGCCAGTGATCACATCCTTAGCCCAAATAAGGACTCTTAGGTGGCTTATTATAAAGACTAACTTGGGGGCCTTGTTTGTTTTTGTTTCGTCGTCCATACGGCGTGATATTGTATGGATGCCATCCACTTGGGTGGTAATGTATGGATCAATTACCTCGACGCTCTGGTAAGTGTGAGTTGTGAGAGCATGATCGTCCAACCGGCGGTCTAGGGGAGAGTAGTTTTGGTGGTTTGCATATTTACATGTTCAAACCATGTAACTATGTAAAAACACTTAATTGTGGGCATCTATCCATCGGGTAGCTTTGATACTGAAATATATACATCTGGGGATGTGTATATGGAAAGTATTTAGTTTACTGCTTCCTGTATGTTATTTTGGGAATTGTTGGGCTGCAATGGAAATTTTCTGCAGGTACACTAACAGCGTAACGTGTAGACCGATAGTTCCGCTTATATGAGAGAACGTATGTATGCCACCGTTTAGCGTTAGCATATTAGTTTTCTACTAAGGGGAGAGGACGTACGGATCGTGCATGCATCATGTTTAATTATATCATACATGTCATTTACTCCCTCCTTAAAAATTTTAGTAGTCCCGACTAAAGAAAAATTTCGTACCCCCTAAATGATTCTCACTTTAAGTCACATCTTGTTGATACAGATGGCTCGTACCCGGATGACAGCCCGTAAATCAACGGGTGGAAGGGTCCCTCGCCACCAGTTAGCTCCACGGGAGCCCCGTCCTGAGCCCTCCGAGGTGGAACAGTTACGGGCTGAGCTGGCTGAGGTGACCGCTGCCAGGGATGCAGCACGGCAACAGTTGGAGCAAGTCATTCATGATCGAGATCAAGAAACACTTGCAGTCCAAAGGTTGACAGTGGCCAATCGCAACTGTCAGCGTATGTTGGTCCGTGTAATGGAACAGAGGGATGAAGCCTGGTACGAGGAGAATGTTCTGAGAGCTCGTCAGTTTGAGCTCGAGCAACAGTTGGAGAATGCTGAAGAATACAATAACAATCTTCATGAAGAAGTGCACCGCCTGAACAACCAGCTAAATCCTCTGCTACCTAGGAACAACAATGTTGATGAGGAGATGGGTTCCGGAATCTTCATGGCAGATGATGATGATGATGAAGTGGAGGTCGATGGACCACAAGATGCTCCACCTGCGGAAGCACCAGAGGAAGAGCCAGAAGAAGAAGAAGACGAAGAGCTAGAGCCTGTCAGTGATGAGGACGGCGGGGAGATCCTTGACACGGACTCGGAGGATGATGCTTAGAGTAGTCGTCACGTACCTTTAATGTTAGGATCGTCTTTTGCGCCTCCCTGTGTAGGAGTGAGGCCTTGTAATAATTTGACGTTGGGATGTAAAGTTGAACCGTATGTTTCTTGAATGTAGTTTGAACCTGATAATTTCGATCGCAATGGGATGTCTTATTGTGTTGTGTTCGATGATGGTGTCACGATTAGCTCCCTTCGGTGCCGCGACGAAACCGAGGGCCTCCTATGGCGCGCGACATAAGGTTGTGCTGCTTGGCACGCGCAGGTATCGAGGTGGCTAGTCCTGATCCAACATAGAACTCTCCATTGAGAAGTCTCTTTGTGGTCAGTTTGGAGTAGCCTTTCACAGTCACTAACAATCTTGAGATCAAATCAAAGTACCGGGAAAAAGGTCAAAATCACGTAGATAGCAACGTAAACGATCCGATAACCGTTGTGCTCCCGGTGAGTGAGCCTTTATCGGAGAACGTCTTGATGGATTACCAAGTACGAGTTCGGCAATTGATGCGCTTGAATGGATCGTGCGGTTGTGATGAATTATTGTGTCTTATTTATTATGAGAATTTTATTCTTGAAGACAGTTTGACATTTCGCAATAATTCATCTACAAATTTCCCACATCGTCAGTGCTCATTGGCTATGCATTTTGCAGATGTCGTACAATCTTCGTAGAGGTCGTGGAAATGAGGAGGAGGACCAGCCGCCCCCTCCGCCACCACCTACCCCGGCGGAGTTAATGCAAACAGTAGTGGAGGGGCAGCGGATGTTGGCCGACGCATTGCGCCAAATGGCCAATCGTGAGGCTCGGCATGGTCGTCAGGGCCCGGAGCCAAACCAATACAGTGACTTCAAGGATTTCCTGGATACAAAGCCCCCGCTTTTTAAGGAAGCGGAAGAGCCCCTGCAGGCTGATGAATGGTTGAATACAATTGAGCAAAAGTTTCGTCTGTTACGCCTAACTGATGAGCTGAAAACGGAGTATGCCTCCCATCAATTGCATGGTCCAGCAGGCATCTGGTGGAGTCACTATCGCTCCACGCTCCCTGCTAATGTCCCGATCGCTTGGGATCAGTTTAAGGCGGCATTCCGGGGGAATTATATCCCTCCAGGTCTGATGGCAATCAAGCATACAGAGTTTATGAGGCTGTCACAGGGGAACAAGAGCTTAACTGAGTACCTGCAGTCCTTCAACAACTTGGCAAGGTACGCCACGGAGTTTGTGGATACAGATGCCAAAAAGATTGCTAGTTTCAAAAGGGGCCTCGGCCCAAAGTTAATGAAGACTATGGGTACTAGCAAGTGTACCACTTTCAATGATTTCATCAGTGATGCTTTGACACAAGAGAACAATAATACTATTTATTCTGCTTCTAAGAGCCGGAAAAGGGCCCTTGAGGCAAGCGCTTCTCAGTCAAGGGCCTCAGCAGCACCCAGGTCTTCTCCACGTCCGCCTGCCCAGAATGCAAGGTTCCGTCCGCCACAGAAAAAGACGGCTGCGAAAACTGGGTTCCGTAAGGCATACACTGTCGCTCTGCCAAAAGGGACTTCTGGTCAGAGTAGTTCTAGTGTTCCTCCTAGCAATATGCCTTGCTGGAATTGTAACAAGCCAGGTCATTGGGCCCGGAACTGTCCGTACCCTAAGAAAAATGTCAATCAAGGTGGTCGTCAGGGACATGCTCACTATAACAGCATAGAAGAAATTCCATCTGGTGAGGTAGTCACGGCTGGTAAGTTCCTAGTTGACCAACACCCCGCAGTGGTACTTTTTGATTCAGGTGCTTCGCATTCCTTTATCAGTCCTAAGTTTGCATCCAAATTTGCACACAAGTTGCATACTGTTGAAGGTGTGGGTTATTGTATTAGTGCTGCAAGTGGGAATATTTCCACAAACAAAGTAGTGGGGAACCTTAAGTTTGAGATAGAAGGGCGAAGTTATTCGCTTGCTCTATTGGTGTTACCGGGGTTAGACATAGATGTTATCTTGGGAATGAATTGGATGAGTCAGAATGGGGTACTCATTGACACATCTGCTCGGGTAGTTATGCTCAGAGATCCTACCGATCAAAAGGGTTTTCTAGTTCAACTTCCCAGAAAAGTTGAATTGTCGGGAAAAATTCATGCTGTGCAAGCAAAGGCGTTGGCTGAAATTCCCGTAGTAAATGAGTTTCCGGATGTTTTTCCCGATGATTTGCCGGGACTCCCTCCGGATCGGGATGTGGAATTTAAAATCGAGTTGCTGCCTGGTACCGCACCCATCTCTAGGAGACCCTATAGAATGCCTCCAAATGAGTTAGCTGAGCTTAAGGTACAATTGAATGAACTTCTGAAGAAGGGGTTGATCCGTCCTAGCTCATCTCCGTGGGGTTGCCCTGCTATCTTTGTAAAGAAGAAGGATCAAACCTTGCGGATGTGCGTGGACTATAGACCTCTGAATGCAGTCACTGTCAAGAATAAGTATCCTCTGCCGCGTATCGACATCTTGTTCGATCAATTGTCCAAAGCCAAAGTCTTTTCCAAGATTGATCTAAGGTCGGGGTATCATCAGATTAAAATCCGTCTTGAAGATGTTCCAAAAACAGCCTTTTCGACGAGATACGGCCTTTATGAGTATCTTGTCATGTCCTTCGGTCTGACTAATGCCCCAGCGCACTTCATGTGCTTGATGAATTCGGTGTTTATGCCCGAATTGGACAAGTTTGTGGTGGTGTTCATTGATGACATCTTAGTGTATTCTGAAAATGAGGGAGACCACGCGGAACACTTGCGTATTGTCCTCAGCAGATTGCGTGAGCATAAACTGTATGCGAAGTTCAGTAAATGCGAATTCTGGCTTCGGGAGGTACCTTTTCTTGGGCATGTATTGTCCGATGGAGGTATTATGGTGGATCCCACCAAGGTAGAAGAAGTATTGAATTGGAAGGCTCCTACTTCGGTTCATGAGGTCCGGAGTTTTCTTGGGTTGGCTGGCTATTATCGTCGCTTCATCCCGGATTTCTCAAAAATAGCCAAACCCATGACTCGGTTGCTGCAAAAAGACACCAGGTTTGTCTGGACTCCTGAGTGTGATGCGGCTTTTCACCAACTGCGAACCCTCCTAACCTCGGCTCCGGTTTTGGCACAACCGGATATCGAGAAACCTTTTGATGTTTACTGTGATGCCTCAGGCATAGGTTTGGGAGGTGTTCTGATGCAGGAAGGCCGAGTAATTGCATATACTTCACGGCAACTTCGGAAACATGAGGTGAATTATCCAACGCATGACTTAGAACTGGCCGCAGTTGTTCATGCTTTGAAGGTGTGGCGGCATTATCTGTTGGGCAATGTCTGCAATATCTATACAGACCACAAAAGCCTCAAATACATCTTCACCCAACCCGAGCTAAATATGCGTCAGAGAAGATGGCTTGAGTTGATTAAAGATTATAATCTCCAAGTGCACTATCACCCAGGCAAGGCAAACGTGGTTGCGGACGCTTTGAGCCGTAAATCTCATTGCCATTCCTTAGTTGAAACTGATTTTCACCGATCCCGCCTGTTACATCCGGCAGTCTTGTACAACATCACTGTCAGTGGTACTCTCAGAAATAAAATCATCGAGCTCCAAAAGACTGATCCGGGTATATTTCACATAAAACGGAAGATGAAAGAGGAAGAAACTAAGCATTTCAGGTTAGATGACGAAGGTGTGCTGTGGTTCAAGGATAGGTTAGTGGTACCTAAGGATCGAGAGCTTAGAGATCAGATCCTGTCCGAGGCACATTCTTCCAAGTTGTCCATCCATCCTGGTAGTAATAAGATGTATTATGATTTGAAACCACTTTATTGGTGGACCAAGATGCGGAAAGAGATAGCTGCATATGTTGCTAGATGTGACACCTGTTGCAGAGTGAAAGCTGTGCATATGAAAGCTGGGTTGCTTCAGCCACTTTCCATTCCAGGCTGGAAATGGGAAGAAATAAGTATGGATTTCATTGTCGGACTTCCTCCCACAGTCAAAAATCATAACTCTATCTGGGTAATTGTTGACCGTTTGACCAAATCCGCTCATTTCATCCCCGTGAGAGTGGACTATCGTCCTACTGACTATGCTGAGTTGTACTTCAATCAGATAGTCCGGCTTCATGGGATACCTCGTACAATCGTTTCTGATCGGGGTCCCCAGTTCACTGCTCGCTTTTGGGAGCATTTGCATCACCTTCTGGGAACCAAGTTAGTGAGAAGCTCTGCTTATCACCCCCAGACATCTGGTCAGACGGAACGAGTTAACCAAATCTTGGAAGATCTGTTGCGGGCATGCGTCATTTCATCCAAGGGTTCTTGGGAAAAATGGCTACCTTTAGCTGAATTCTCGTACAATAACAGTTATCAAGAGAGTATCAAGATGGCTCCATTCGAAGCTTTGTACGGTCGTAAGTGCCGAACCCCACTAAACTGGGTAGAAGCTGGGGAAAGAAGGTATTATGGCATTGATTTTGTCCAGGAAGCCGAGGAACAAGTCCGTACCATCCAGAAACACATGGCCGCAGCCCAAGCTAGACAGAAAAGCTATGCTGATCGTCGCAGAAAACCACTGGAATTTGAAGTTGGGGACTTCGTTTATTTGAAAGTTTCTCCAATGAAGAGTGTCCAACGTTTTGGCGTTAAGCGAAAGCTTGCACCAAGATACGTGGGTCCTTTCCAGATCATAGGCAAGAGTGGAGCTGTTGCGTACAAAATCCAGTTGCCTCCTGAGATGAGAGCCATATTCAATGTTTTCCATGTATCTCAGCTTAAAAAGTGTCTTCGAGTTCCCGAGGAACAAGTTCCGTTAGGAGATACCAGGCTGGAATCCGACTTAACCTATGAAGAAAAACCAGTCCGAGTGATCGATACTCAGGAACGAGTAACTAGAAGTAAAGTGGTTAAGTGGTACAAGGTGATGTGGAGCAATCAGGGTAGTGAGAGTGATGCTACGTGGGAACGGGAAGATTATTTGCGGGATGGTTATAAGGAATTCTATGAAAAATGGTACGCTTTCCAAATCTCGGGACGAGATTTTTATAAGGGGGGAGGGCTGTAACACCTCAAGTGTTTAGTCCTTAATTGCATTGCATTTGCATAAGCATGACATGCATAATCCATGTTTAGTATTTCATGTAATGCAATTCATGTGTTGTTTAGGGTTTGTTTGATTGAATTCACAAAGTATTTGATAGTTGGTGTAACAAAAAGGTAAAGTCATCAATCATGACCTACAACACCTTAGCTATACTTAGAGTAACATTTGGATCAAGGTTCATGTTGACCAAAATTTCAAAATTTGCCCTCCATGACAAGTTTGACCCCCATTTGACCATAGAAGGTTCTAGTTTGACCAATTAGAAAGTCTAATTTAGAGACCTTGCATGGAAGAGCACCCTTAAGCAAAGTTGTAGAGAAATTCATGGGGAACAAAAGTCTCAATATGACCATCTCATGAAAATGACCACAACATGCTCAAAAGTGGCCCACAAGTCAGCTAGTAGTGTAATTCCAGGACTTAGAATTTTTCTAAGTCTGGAATTGGACCTTACAGTTTCACTGATGCCTACTTTAGAAGCTTGTAGTTTGCAAACCAAGCCGAACTAGCCTTCACTCATATTGACAAATTTGTAGATCACATGTAGCCCTACAACTTTGTCAATAGCACCCAAGCCTGGTTCTCAATGGTTCAAGAGATATCTTGCCATGAACTTGAGCTGTCAGTCGGTTTCAGTAACTGAAACCCGGTTTCAGTTTCACCGAGCACTACTTTGAGACCATATAGTTTCATTTACAGACCGATTCAGCTCGAGCTCCAGTGGACAATTTTGTAGACGATATGTACCTCTACAACTTTGCTAATTACGGCTTGTACTAAATCGGTCTAGATGGGGAGTTATAGGTCGCCAAAGTCCCGCTGTCAGGCCCGGTTTAACTGACATCGCGATTTCAAAAGTTCAGTCGAACGACACGGCGTGTCGTGGCGCCTCGGCAGAAGAACGCCGCCGCGTGTCCTCCACGCGCCGCGCGCGACCTGTCGCTCCGGCCAGCTGCCAAGCGCATGAAGAGCGCCTCTGCTGCCGCTCCAACCTCCCCCATTCATTTCCTTCTCCTCCTTCCTTCTCGTTTGCAAAACGGAAAGAACCGAGCCGCCATCCCCTTCTTCTCCGACGAGCCCGAGCGCGAGCCACGCCACACCACCGGCCGTTTGCGCTCGCCATCACCTCCGCCTCACCACCCTCCACCCCCTTGACCCACTGAAGCCCGCGATTGAACCCTAGGTGAGCCGCATTGTCTTCTTCTCCGCCTCCGAGGGGTCGCCGGAGCCCGCCATGGGACCTCACCGTGGCCGGGTGTCTCGGGTCCTTCTCCATCCCCCCTTACCAGCAAAACGGAACCCCCACACCTCGGTGAAGCTCGTACCGAGCTCAAACCGCGTTGTCCGTCTTCACCGGCGACGGTGCGCCGCCACCGGAGGTCACCGGCCGCCACGCACGGCGGCAGGCCCTCTCCTCCCCATCCCCATCCATCCTACGTGTGCCAATCGATGCGCCGGGTGACGGAGATCACGAGGCCGTGCTCGGTTGGCCGCGCGAGCTCTTCTCCGGCGAGCGCGAGCTCACCGGAGCTCGCCGGGTGCCGGCTCCCCTGCTCCCGGTCGCTGACCGCGGGGGCCCGCGTGTCAGTGCCGCGCGCGAGCGGGAGAGCCGAGCGGGCCGAGCGCGCGCGAGTGGGCCGGATTTCATTCCCAGGCCGGCCCAGTTGTCCGAAATAAAAATGGATTTTTATTATTTTGATACTGATTTTTGTAATACTTGGAAAAATAGGAATCTAGGGTTTTAGTGATCCAAAAATCATGAAATAAATTTTGTTAGAATCTACTGGATGTGTAGTATTTTAGAAAAATATAGATCTGGCTTGAGATGTTTAAATTCTGTAAGATTTTATTAGATCCTTTAAATGTGTTTTGGAATGCATACAAATTTGTTTAATTTATAGCTTGAGCTGTAGAGTTCCATAAATTATGAAATTTGGTGGGTAGGTTAATATATGCTAGTCTTAGCTCTGGTAAAAATTTGGGCATCAGTACTTAAGTAATTTTCAAGTTATAAGGCTATCATTTTATTCTAGGAATTTATTGAAGGAATTTTTATAATTTTTCTACATGTGCAATGTTCTTGTAAATTTTTGGAGAATGTCTTGGTACCCTAGAGTGTCTAAGAAAAATATGAAATCTGTTGTGTGATACTTTTCAATGTGATTTATGATTTATGCAAAAATCAGCCTTTTGGGCTTGTGAATTTTTTATAGGGAGTTTCTGTGAATAAAACTTGTTCAAATTTTTACTGTGGTCTATTTAGAGGTCAGAGAGTCCCCTGTAATTTTTGTAGAATTTTAGGAGCAGTTTACATATATGTTTGAAATTCTACCTAAATAATTAAGTAAATTAAGAAATGGGGTTAAATAAATATTCTAGTTGGCTCCACCTTACTTTCTGGTGTTTTTATACCTAATGTGAACTGTTAGTAACATTAGTTTGGTTTTAGGAGACTTTGGTCATATCAACAAATATTTAACCTTTGTAATTTTAGGTTTTCTGGACAGCTGGAAGTGTTTCTCAGTTTGACCTTTGATAAAATTTGTTGCTGGGAAACTTGTAAATACCAAAGTCATAGTAAACTTGATGAACTAGCTTGTGTCAAAATTTGGGAACATTTGGCTTAGTAGTTTGAGAGTTACTGTTGTTTTAAGTGGCAGTTCAGAATCTGCTACTCTCTGTTTTGAGAGGACAGATTCTGGAACTTGTGAAGTTTGACGTGGAAAACTTATGAGTTTGGGGTTGAGGTCTGAAAATGAATTGTAGAGTATTTCTTAGGCTTTCCAGATTGTCCTAGATCATATCTTTTGGAATTGTACATCTTTAGTTATGATAAAAACAAGTAGCTGCTGTCCAGTATGCTCTATTGTGATGCCTTGTTGATTGATATGGTGTGATATCCTAAGACAAGTTACTTTTGTAATTGTTAGGAGTTAGGGCTCTAACTGAAGATGAGCAACTTTATCTTAGGCTAAGTAGACTAGGTGAGTACTCCTCTACCGGAGAGGAAATTTGCACCTACTCTTTTGAAGTGATTTGAATAGAGCGCTAAATTGTCGTAATGCATTTCATTCCGAGCATATTGCATCTTTCATTATGCATTCATGAGATTTATTGTGCACTCATGCAATAGGTGTACCGGAGGGGGTAACGCTCCTCGAGTTCGAGCAGACAGTCCCAGAAGAAGTGCTGAGTCAACCAGCGGAGCAGACCGAGCCAATCGGCGAAGAAGTCTCCGAAGAAGACCTTCAGGAGTGTCCTGATCACCGGCCTTCCACCTTCCTGAAAGGCAAGCCCCGGTGCATGCTGAACCCATTATTTGATAAAAGATATCTTGAGTACTTTTATTTGTTTACTGCATTATGTAGTAGGAGTTGTATGAAAACAACTGTTGCATTACACCTGTCCTTGTCCAGATATTATGCCCTAATCCTATATTAGGTGTAGGCACGTGTCAATGCTTAGCCCTGCTTAGTACGGTAGAAGTCGGGTGATTTCCGGTCATCCGCGAGAGATAGGACTGGGTCGCGAGTGGCTTATGGCTATCGTGATGGAACCATGCTTTAAAATGAAATTGAGACCGGGCGGGAGTTCGATGGTACAGCTGCAAGACACTTCACGTCTTGGGTGTGGAGCCATGCCCGTCTGAGTCGTTTAAGGACCGATTCGCTGTACGTCCTTGAGTCATGTTGAACGCAGTCTAACACTTAGTTGGCCGGATAAGTCGTTCCGACCGCGAAGCCGAGTAATTTGATTCAGGCCGGGAATCGAATGGTAGGTTGCTTCTTGGAGGAGAGAAAGGATGTGCTTGGGGACATTGGCGTGAGACCAAGGGGGGGTTAGAGTCCCTATCACCTGGCAGAGTGTCGCCCTTGGGGTTGCGACATCATTCGGACCCGCGATTCCTGAATCATACGAAAGGTGGCTTGTGCGACCCTGGCAGGGGCCTGCGCGGTGAGTGTTAGAAATACCCCTCCAGCTGGATAGGAATTCGATTCGAATCGCCGTCGCTCCCGGTTAGTGAGCACTTGACTTGAGCAGCGGCAACGTAGATCTCATTAATTAAACAGATGGTTAAGTGAATGATACAATGTTGCCACAATTTATACCTGCTATGGAATAATATGAATAATTGTTTGATGATAATCAAGTGCATGTTTAGTACAGGTGCTAAGATAGATGACAGGTAAAGGTTAAAAATAACTGCTAGTACAGGTTATAAAGAGTTTCAGCTACTTATGCCTTTATGCAAAATGTGGTGTCAGCTAGCCTCTTGTGTAAGCCTTGCATAATCCTTGGTGTCTACTTTATTTCTGGTTTACGACGGGTAAGTCTAGCTGAGTACATTCCAGTACTCAGGGTTTATTCCCTCCTGTTGCAGATGATATGCTTTACCAAGGCTTCTGCAAGACTTGCCTTCACCCCGCGGGGGATGAGGACTAGATCACATGGGCATGATCATCTTTATGTACTTACCTCGTTCTTTTGTGGGATGTTGATCTAACCAAACTGGCAGTATTTAAGTATCTTCAGTGTGTGTCAGACTTCCGCTACTTCAAACTCAGTTTGTAATAATTGCTACTCCGTGGTGTTAACTTATTTCTGAACTACTTGTGAAATGTAACGTATGATGTGTATGTTGAATGATGCGATCCTGGTTGTAAGCAGTTTGGTTTGAAATCCTTCGTGATTTCGATTGACTACCGGGATTATATGGGCTCAAGTTTGAAAATTTGAGCGCTTCGGTGCTTGTTTTCGTACTTGTGCTCTTATAATTTGGTCGGTTCTGTTACAAAGGATGTGCTTGGGGACATTGGCGTGGGACCAAGGGGGGTTAGAGTCCCTATTACCTGGCAGAGTGTCGCCCTTGGGGACGCGACATCATTCGGACCCGCGGTTCCTAAACTGTACGAAAGATGACCTGAGCAGCCCTCGCCAGGCATGACTCGGTGAGTGTTAGAAGTACCCCTCCAGCTGGATAGGAATTCGATTCGAATCACCGTCGCTCCCGGTTAGTGAGCACTTGACTTGAGCAGCGGCAACGTAGATCTCATTAATTGAACAGATGGTTAAGTGAATGATACATTGTTGCCACAATTTATACCAGCTATGGATAAAAGGTTAATAATTGTTTGATGATACTCAAGTGTATGTGTAGTACAGGTGCTAAGATAGATGACAGGTAAATGCTAAAAATAACTGCTACTATAGGTTATAAGAGTTTCAACTACTTATGCCTTTATGCAAAATGTGGTGCCAGCTAGCCTCTTGTGTAAGCCTTGCATGATCCTTGGTGTCATTTTATTTCTGGTTTTTTACGGGTAAGTCTAGCTGAGTACATTCCAGTACTCAGGGTTTATTCGCCCCTGTTGCAGATGATATGCTCTATCAAGGCTTCTGCAAGACGTGTCTCCACCCTGCGGGTGATGAAGACTAGATCACTAGGGCGTGATCATCTTTTATGTACTTTCCTCATGCTTTTGCGGGTTGTTGACCAACAAGACTGGTAGTAGTTAAACAACTGGTGTGTGTTATGCTTTTCAAACTTTGTTTGTAATAATTGCAACTCCGTGGTGTAAACTTATTTCCGAACTACTTGTGAAATGTAACGTATGATGTTGTATGTTGAATGATGCGATCTTGGTTGTAAGCAAGTTGGTTTGAAATCCTTCATGGTTTCGATTGACTACCGGGATTATATGGGCTCAAGTTCGAAAATTTGAGCGCTTCGGTGCTTGTTTTTGTACTTGTGCTCTTATAATTTGATCGGTTCTGTTACAGCTGGTATCGGAGCATAATTCAACATTAAACACATCATACGAGTAATTAAAAACAAAAGTATTTGTTTATGAAAAGGGTTGAAACTATAAAAATTATTTTTATAGGTATGCCAGTGATCACATCCCTTAGCCCAAATAAGTACTCTTAGGTGGCTTATTATAAGTACTAACTTGGGGGTCTTGTTTGTTTTTGTTTCGTCGTCCATACGGTGTGATATTGTATGGATGCGATCCACTTGGTTGGTAATGTATGGATCAATTGCCTCGACGCTCTGGTAAGTGTGAGTTGTGAGAGCATGATCGTCCAACTGTCGGTCTAGGGGAGAGTAGTTTTGGTGACTTGCATAATTACATGTTCAAACCATGTAATTATGTACGCACTTAATTGTGGGCATCTATAAATCGGGTTGCTTTGATGCTGAAATATATACATCAGGGGATGTGTATATGGAAATTATTTAAATTACTGCTTTTCTTGTGTGCTTATATTGGGAAACTGTTGGGCTGAAATGAGATTTTCTGCAGGTACACTAACAGCGTAACGAGTAGACCGATAGTTTCGCTTATATGAGAGAACGTATGTATGCCACTGCCTAGCGCTAGAACTTTAGATTTCTACTAAGGTGAGAGGGCGTACGGAACGTGCATGCATCATGTTTAATTATGTCATACACGTCATTTTACTCCCTCCTTAAAAATTTCAATAGTCCCGACTAAATTAAATCTCGTATCCCCTAAATTATCCTCACCTTAAGTCGTACCTTTTTGATACAGATGGCACGTACTAAGAGGACCGCCCGTAAGTCGACCGGAGGAAGGGCTCCTCGCCACCAGCTAGCTCCACGTGAGCCCCGCCCCGAGCCCACTGAGGTGGAAAGGCTGCGGGCGGAGTTGGCCGAAGTGACTGCTGCCAGGAATGCAGCGCGTCAGCAACTGGAGCAAGTGATCCGTGACCGTGATCAGGAAACCCTTGCAGTCCAGAGGTTGACGGTAGCAAATCGCAACTGTCAACGCATGCTGGTCCACGTCATGAACCAGAGGGATGAAGCCTAGCACGAGGAGAACGTTCTGAGAGCTCGTCAGTTTGAGCTTGAGCAACAGTTGGAGAATGCTGAAGAATACAATGACAACCTTCATGAAGAAGTGCACCGCCTGAACAACGAGCTTAATCCCCTGCTGCCTCGAAACAACAACGCCGATGAGGACATGGGTTCGGGAATCTTCATGGATGAAGATGAGGATGAAGCGGAGGTCAATGGGCCCCAAGATGCCGCACCAGAGGAAGAGCCAGAAGAAGAGGAAGACGAGGAGTTAGAGCCTGTTAGTGATGAGGATGGCGGGGAGATCCTTGATACCGACTCTGAGAACGATGCTTAGAGTAGTCATCGCGTAGCTACGATGTTAGGATCATCTTTTGTGCCCTCTCTGTGTGGGAGTCAGGCTTTGTAATAACTTGACTTTGGGATGTAAGGCCGAACCCTATGTTTCCTGGATGTTTAGTTGGAACCTGTTAATTTCGATCACAATTGGATGTCTTATTGTGTTGTGTTCGCTGATGGTGTCACGATTAGCACCCTTCGGTGCCGCGACGAAACCGAGGGCCTCCTATGGCGCGCGACATAAGGCTGTGCTGCTTGGCACGCGCTGGTATCGAGGTGGCTAGTCATGATCCACCATGGAACTCTACCGTTGAGAAGTCTCTTTGTGGTCAGTTTGAAGTAGCCTTTCTCAGTCAACTAAAAATTTTGAGATCAAATCCAAGTACCGTGCAAAAGGGTCAAAAATCACATAGGTATTAAAGTAAACGGTTCAGTCACTGTTGTGCTCCCTGTGAGTGAGCCTTTATCAAAATACATCTGGATTGGATCCCCTTGCGTGATTGCGTGAATTGATGCGCTTGAATGGATTGTGCGGTTGTGATGAATTATTGTGCCTTGATTATTTGCGAAGTCCATTTCATGAAGTCAGTTTGACATATTTACAATAATTCATCTACAAATTTCCCACATCGTCAGTGCTCATTGGCTATGCATTTTGCAGATGTCGTACAATCTCCGTCGGGGTCGTGGCAATGAGGATGAGGAACAGCCACCCCCTCCACCACCACCTACTCCGGCTGAGCTGATGCAGTCCGTGGTAGAAGGGCAGCGCATGCTGGCAGATGCTATGTGCCAGCTTGCCAACCGGGAGGCTCGTCATGGCCGCCAGGGCCCAGACCCAATCAGTACAGTGATTTCAAGGACTTTCTTGATACTAAGCCCCCGCTCTTTAAGGAGACGGAAGAACCACTGCAAGCCGATGAGTGGTTGAACACTATTGAACAAAAGTTTCGTCTGCTTCGCTTGACCGATGAGCTAAAAACTGAATATGCTTCTCATCAGCTGCATGGTCCAGCGGGTATTTGGTGGAGCCACTATCGTTCCACACTGCCTGCAAATGTCCCGATTGCTTGGGACCAGTTCAAGGCAGCATTCCGTAGGAACTATATTCCTCCAGGTCTTATGGCAATCAAGCACACAGAATTCATGAGGCTGTTGTAGGGAAATAAAAGCTTGACTGAATATCTGCAATCTTTCAACAACCTGGTAAGGTATGCCACAAAGTTTGTGGATACCGATGCCAAGAAAATTGCTAGCTTCAAAAGGGGCCTCGGCCCAAAGCTGATGAAGACTATGGGCACTAGCAAGTGTACTACCTTCAATGATTTTATCAGTGATGCTTTGACCCAGGAGAACAATAATGCTATTTATTCTGCCACTAAGAGCCATAAAAGGGCCCTTGAGGCAAGTGCTTCGCAGTCTCGGACCTCAGCTGCACCTAGGTCTTCCCCTCGCCCACCTGCTCAGCATACCAAGTTCCGTCCACCACAGAAGAAGCCTGCTGTTAAAACTAGGTTCCGCAAGGCTTATACAGTCGCTCTGCCAAAGGGAAATTCTAGTCAGAGCAGCTCTAGTGTTCCTCCCAGCAACATGCCTTGCTGGAACTGCAACAAGTCAGGCCATTGGTCCCGGAACTGTCCTTACCCTAAGAAGAATATCAACCAAGGTGGCCGTCAGGGACACGCTCATTATAATAGTATTGAGGAAATCCCATCTGGTGAGGTTGTCACTGCTGGTAAGTTCCTAGTTGACCAACACCCTACAGTGGTACTTTTTGATTCAGGTGCTTCGCATTCCTTTATCAGTCCTAAGTTTGCATCAAAGTTTGCACACAAGTTACATACTGTTGAAGGTGTGGGTTATTGCATTAGTGCGGCAAGTGGGAATATTTCCACGAATAAAGTAGTGAGGAACCTTGAGTTTGAGATAGAAGGGCGAAATTATTCGCTTGCTTTATTGGTTTTGCCGGGATTAGACATAGATGTTATTTTGGGCATGAATTGGATGAGTCAGAATGGGGTACTCATCGATACATCCACTCGGGTAGTTATGCTCAGAGATCCTACAGATCAAAAGGGTTTTCTAGTACAACTTCCTAGAAAAGTTGAATTATCTGGGGAAGTTCATGTTGTGCAAGCAAAAGCATTGGCTGAAATTCCCATAGTGAGTGAGTTTCCTGACGTTTTTTCTGATGATTTGCCGGGGCTTCCTCCGGATCGGGATGTGGAATTTAAAATTGAGTTGTTGCCTAGCACGGCGCCCATCTCTAGGAGACCTTATAGGATGCCTCCGAATGAGTTAGCTGAACTTAAGGTGCAGTTGAATGAACTTTTGAAGAAGGGGTTGATTCGTCCTAGCTCGTCTCCGTGGGGATGCCCTGCTATCTTTGTGAAGAAGAAGGATTAGACCTTGCGGATGTGTGTAGATTATAGACCTCTGAATGCAGTCACTGTCAAAAATAAGTATCCTCTGCCACGTATCGATATCTTGTTCGATCAGTTGTTCAAAGCTAAAGTCTTTTCCAAGATTGATCTGAGGTCTGGGTACCATCAGATTAAAATCCGGCCTAAAGATATTCCAAAAACAGCCTTCTCGACAAGATACGGCCTTTATGAGTATCTTGTTATGTCTTTTGGCCTGACAAATTCCCCCACACACTTCATGTGCTTGATGAATTCGGTGTTTATGCCCGAGTTGGACAAGTTTGTGGTGGTGTTTATTGATGACATCTTGATATATTCTGAAAATGAGGAAGAACACGCTGAACACCTACGTATTGTCCTCACCAGACTGCGTGAACATCAACTGTATGCGAACTTCAGTAAGTGTGAATTCTGGCTTCGTGAAGTACCTTTCCTTGGGCATGTGTTGTCCGATGGGGGAATTATGGTGGATCCCACCAAGGTACAGGAAGTATTGAATTGGAAGGCTCCTACTTCGGTTCATGAGGTCCAGAGTTTTCTTGGGTTGGCTGGCTATTATCGTCGCTTCATCCCGGATTTCTCAAAAATAGCCAAGCCCATGACTCGGTTGCTGCAAAAAGACACCAGGTTTGTCTGGACTCCTAAGTGTGATGCGCTTTTCACCAACTGCGAACCCTCCTAACCTCGGCTCCGATTCTGGCACAACCAGATATCGAGAAACCGTTTGATGTTTATTGTGATGCCTCAGGTATAGGTTTGGGAGGTGTATTGATGCAGGACGGCCGAGTAATTGCATATACCTCTCGGCAACTTCGGAAGCATGAGGTGAATTATCCAACGCATGACTTAGAAGTGGCTGCAGTTGTTCATGCTTTGAAAGTATGGTGGCATTATCTGCTGGGCAATGTCTGCAATATCTATACAGACCACAAAAGCCTCAAATACATCTTCACCCAACCCGAGTTAAATATGCGTCAGAGAAGATGGCTCGAGTTGATTAAGGATTATAACCTTCAAGTACACTATCATCCTGGCAAGGCAAATGTGGTTGCGGATGCGTTAAGCCGTAAGTCTCATTGCCATTCCTTGGTGGAAACTGATTTTCACCAATCTCGCCTTCTACATCCGGCAGTCTTGTACAACATCACTGTCAGTTGTACTCTCAAAAGCAGAATTATTGAGCTCCAGAAGACTGATCCTGGTATATTCCACATAAAACGCAAGATTAAAGAGGAAGAAACTAAGCACTTCAGGGTAGATGAAGAAGGTGTGCTGTGGTTTAAGGATAGATTAGTGGTACCTAAGGACCGAGAGCTTAGAGATCAGATCCTGTCCGAAGCACATTTGTCCAAGTTGTCCATCCATCCTAGTAGTAATAAGATGTATTATGATTTGAAGCCACTTTATTGGTGGACCAAGATGCGGAAGGAGATAGCGGCATACGTTGCTAGATGTGACACTTGCTGTAGAGTTAAAGCGGTACACATGAAAGCTGGGTTACTTCAACCACTTTCTATCCCAGGCTGGAAATGGGAAGAGATAAGCATGGATTTCATTGTCGGACTTCCTCCTACTATCAAAAATCATAACTCCATCTGGGTAATTGTGGATCGTTTGACCAAATCAGCTCATTTCATTCCAGTTAGAGTGGACTATCGTCCCACTGACTATGCTGAGTTGTACTTCAATCAGATAGTCTGGCTCCATGGGGTACCTCGTACTATCGTTTCTGACCGTGGTCCCCAGTTCACTGCTCGCTTTTGGGAGCACTTGCATCACCTTCTGGGAACCAAGTTAGTGAGAAGCTCTGCTTATCACCCCCAGACGTCTGGTCAGACGGAACGAGTTAACCAAATCTTGGAAGATCTGTTGCGGGCATGCGTCATTTCATCCAAGGGTTCTTAGAAAAAATGGTTGCCTCTAGCCGAATTTTCATACAATAATAGTTACCAAGAGAGTATCAAGATGGCCCTGTTCGAAGCTTTGTACGGTCGTAAGTGTAGAACTCCACTAAACTGGGTAGAAGCTGGTGAAAGAAGGTATTATGGTATTGATTTTGTTCAGGAGGCTGAGGAACAAGTTCGTACCATCCAAAAACATATGGCTGTAGCCCAAGCTAGACAGAAAAGTTATGCTGATCGTCGTAGAAAACCGCTCGAGTTTGAAGTTGGGGACTTCGTTTATCTGAAAGTTTCTCCAATGAAGAGTGTCCAACGTTTTGGTGTTAAGCGGAAACTTGCACCAAGATACGTGGGTCCTTTCCAGATCATAGGCAAGAGTGGGGCTGTTGCGTACAAAATCTAGTTACCTCCTGAAATGAGTGCCATATTCAACGTTTTCCATGTATCTCAGCTCAAAAAGTGCCTTCGAGTTCCTGAGGAAAGAGTTCCTTTAGGAGATATCAGGCTGGAATCCGATCTAACTTACGAAGAAAAGCCAGTCCGAGTGATCGATACTCAGGAACGAGTGACTAGAAGCAAAGTGGTTAAGTGGTATAAAGTGATGTGGAGTAATCAGGGTAGTGAAAGTGACGCTACGTGGGAACGGGAGGATTATTTGCGGGATGGTTATAAGGAATTCTATGAAAAATGGTATCGCCTTTCCAAATCTTGGGATGAGATTTTTATAAGGGGGGAGGGCTATAACACCTCAAGTGTTTAGCTCCATAATTGCATTGCATTTGCATATGCATAAGCACGCATCATTCATGTTATTTTATGTGGTTGCAACAAATGTGATTGTTTTTAGATTTTTGTTTGGCTCACATCATGTGATACTTGGTAGTTGGTGTAACTAAAGGGTAGAGTAGCCAATTATGCCTCACAACACCTTAGTTATACTTAGGGTTACTCATGGAGCAAGGTTCATGTTGACCAAAATCACCAAAATGCCCTCCAAGAGGTGGTTTGACCACCATTTAGCCCTAGGATGCTCTAGTTTGACCAATTAAAAAGTCTAGCTTAGAGACCTTGCATGGAGGAGCACCCTTAAGCAAAGTTGTAGGGAATTTTATGGGCAACAAAAGTCTCAATATGACCATCTCATGAAACTGACCAGAACATGCTCAAAAATGGGCCACGAGTCAGCTAGAGGGGCTGCCTC